>NW_019291009.1:14316-92182 GCF_000500325.1 Leptinotarsa decemlineata
CGCCTTGAGGCATGGAACATATGTACCAAATATGCCAAAGATGTCTACAAAATTATCTCAGTTATTATTAAAAAACAGATTATTTTTGAAAACTTTGCCACCCTGTATCTCAAAAGTTAAGGCGTTTAGGACATACGTCCATGGGACGTTTTTTTCTTAAAATGGGTCTAAGAATTACCTCCTTAAATATTAGCATGTGTTTAAGGAACACCCCGTATATAAACACGTCTTCATCGTCAGTAGGAGGTTGCATATGGGGATCCAGAAGTGATATGAATTCGGGTGAAAGTAACCAGGTTCAATTCAATGCCAGGCATCAGTTTTCCCCAAAAAGATGAATATCTCCGAATCGAATATGTTGGGATAGACAATTTCACTTTCTGCTCCGATAAGTTTGTTGGGGGTTGAAATGGATACCAATATATCTTGGCACAATCAAGTGACTAGAATTGCAGAAGCTGCTTCTCAAAAGCTTGGAACACTGTTCTGAACCAGAAAACTGTACACACCTCAGCAATGTTTGATGCTTCTTGGAGCTCAGACCTGACCTCCGCTCTTTAGCATACCCTGAAGCTGCTGGATTTCATCCAAAGAAGATTCAACCGCTTGATTGGAGACGCGAACACCACTTGCAACCTTGATAGTCTGGAACATCGACGAAAGGTTGGAGATCTTCTATCGATACTTCCACAGGAAGTGGTCAACTTGGCACTTTTGATTCCACAAGAAGCGGTACATATCAGAAATACGCGACGGACTGTGATTGCTCATCGTTTTGAGGTTCAACTCAGTACATGGTACGATACTGGTACGATAGATTTTTGTAGCCCTATCAGGCTAGCAAGGCGAATCCAGCAAAATTGTAAAAAAATTACATCAATTTGTAGCTAATTAGTTGCTAATCAGTTGCCGAAACAACGATTTTGTTGATCGTGCCGATCTCTAGAAATCGCAAATATCAAGGTAGCAAGGTAACTCAATAAATCATACTTTCCCTTTGATCTTCACAGAATATTTAGTTGCTATTCAGTTGCTAAACCTTGGATATAACGAAAAATTTTTAAATAATTTTTTTTAAATTTTCCTATGATTTTGCTATCTTGAAACTATTTTTTCCTGGAATTAAAGATGTTTTAAATTTGTTGCTCACCAAGAGTAATCTTAAATACACCTTGAGTAACAGCAACAGAATACTTGAAACCGATCGGCCGATTTTCAATTTTTTTTTTTCATTTTCCACGTTCTTGCTATCTTGAAACTGGTTTTCCTCAGAATGAAAAGTGTTTCAAATTTGGTGCTCACCAGGAGTATACTCAAATACACCTTGAGTATTAGCAACAAAATAGTTTGAACCGATCGGCCGATTTTTCATTTTTTTTTTCTTTTCCTCGTTCTTGCTATCTTGATACTGGTTTTCATGAGAATAAAAAGCGTTTTAAATTTGTTGCTCATCAGGAGTACTCAAATACACTACGAGATTCAGCAACAAAATAGTTGGCCTTAATCGGTCGATTTTTAATATTTTTTGAATTTTCCCTGTTCTTGCTATCTTGAAACCGGTATTTTCTGGAATACGGAGTATTATGAATTTGTTGCTCATTAGGAGGACACTCAAATACACTTTGAGTATCAGCAACAAAATAGTTGAAACCGATCGACCTATTTTTATTTTTTTAATTTTCCTCGTTCTTGCTATCTTGAAACTGGTTTTCTTTAGAATAAAAAGTGTTTCAAATTTGTTGCTCACCAGGAGTATTCTCAAATACACTTTGAGTATCAGCAACAAAATAGTTGAAACCGATCGGTCGATTTTTATTTTTTTTTCATTTTCCTCATTCTTGCTATCTTGAAACTGGTTTTCCTTATTTTCAAGATAGCAAGTACGAGGAAAAAGAAAAAAAAATCAAAAATTGGCCGATCGGTTTCAACTATTTTGTTGCTGATACTCAAGGTGTACTTGAGTACCCTCTTGACGAGCAACAAATTCAAAACACTTTTCATTCCAGAGAAAAGCAGTTTCAAGATAGCAAGATCGAGGAAAGAGAAAAAAAAATTGAAATCGGCCGATTCAACTATTTTGTTGCTGTTACTCAAGGTGTATTTAAGTTCATTCTTGGTGAGCAACAAATTTAGAAAATCTTTAATTCCAGGAAAAAACAGTTTCAAGATAGGAAGATCTTGCTACCTTGCTAGCATTATTTGCGATTTCTAGGGATCGGCACGAGCAACAAAATGGTTGTTTTGGCCACTGATTATAAACTAATTAGCTACAAATTGATGTAGTTTTATTTGCAATTTTGCTGGATTCGCCTTGCTAGCCTGATAGGGCTGAGTTTTGTCTAACGTACGAGATTGGAGTCTTGTACGGCAAACCCTGTTCGTAAGTGTATGGGTTGAATAGTGTATGAAGGCATTAATCAGAGTGGCTCGTTGAAACTGAAATGAGTTTATGGAATACTTTAAGGCCCGAATAAACACCATGACCCACACAGCACTAGATATTCATGGAATATTCCCTGTATATCATAAAACGAACGTATATATTCCAAATATTCATATAATATTCTTGGATTGTGTGTTGGTGTTATTATCAAAGTATAATTCTGTCACGATCAGTGTACCATTTATAATTTGGGGTTGTCCAATTTGCAGTACAGCGAATAGTTTGATTTTGGATCTTCAAACAGGAGAGTTGCATATATTCAGTCTTCAAGAAAAGTAAGTAAAATGCAGTAGTATCGATAGAATCCATCGAAATGTTCTGCTCGAATATGACTCGACATTGAATCTACGTGGCTGGGCAACTTGTAAGTAAGAACATCTTGTATATCATCATCATACACGGATCACACGCAAATCTGAACGTTGTCCGTGCAGCCAGCAACGCAGCAAATTTAAAATGCGAAGCCCCCTAACTCCGTCAAGTAGACGTTAGCCGGATTACACACGGGGTGTGGTTGCAATTCCCGACCACCCACTCGATAGCCGGTGAGGTTTACTTATGGTTTATTAGTACAATAAGTTCCTGTCTACTAGATACTGCAGGTAGGACGCCCGTGGCTGGTTTATTACCGAACACCACATGTAAAACACCCAGTTGTTATTTTCAATCCGAGGATTCATTACAAAACGCCATCGAACTGCCTTCCGTTCCGTCAATCAAACACAAAATGTTGTTTTAACTTTTAGGAGTGAACCAAAATTTCTTTCATGTTTTTGAAGTACTGGAGATATGTATAATATATTAATCAAAATATTTTATTTTTTTATATAGGATCAATCATTGAGCGCTTCNGACGTTTCGATTGTTAGTATCTACAATCGTCTTCGGGTGATGACTGGACTGATTCCTCCGAGAGATGACTATTTATAGGTCGTTCGAGTACTTTCACTGGAAAGCGGAGATTCACAGCAGAGTCAATAGTTTTGGATTATTTCTATATCGAGGAGAAAATATTACTCCAAATAACTACAGACCGGTTGCTTTGCTATCACTGATATCAAAAACATGAAGAAAGTTGTAAACCATCATATCCTCAAATATTTGGAAGACTTCATCATCTTGAGCGATCATCAGTATGGCTTTCGGAAACAAAAATCAACAGGCGACTTTCTATCATAAATCAAATCAAAATGTACTTTATTGTCGAAGATGAAATTTCATTGACAAAGTGTTACTATTCTAAGAAATATAAGATACTTATATCTTGAAAGATATTATCGAAGATGAAATATTATTGTCATAGTGTTATTATTTTAAAGAATATAAGTTATACAAATTGAGAGTAATATTTGAACATTTGGTGATTTCAGCATTTTGGGGTGAAAAAGTAGTCAGAAAGTAATAATATATATATGCTACATATTGAAATAGATAATAATAATGATGAATATTCTCATGCAACACATGAATGTAAGAATGAGACTTTAAAACTATGAAGCATAAAAATATAAAAGTGAATGCATAGAAAATAACAGTAAGTATCAACTCCGTGAACATTTTCAACTATACAGTTCAGAGCTTAATGTAAACATTAAACAAAAAGGTAAAAAAGTCACATAGTTTGAATACCACTAGGTACTGAAAAACAAAAATTAAAATTAATTGTTTATATAATTTGAATTTCTGTCTGAATAGAATTTGTCTAAAAAATAAAAAGCCTTTGAAACCAGAAGCTTTTGTACAGACTTTCTAAATTCAGTGGTACATGTTATGCCTTTGATCTCAATTGGCAAATGGTTAAACATGTTTTTTCCATTATATATAAAAGATCTCTCAATTTTTGATGATATTGGAATCGGTAAACCTATATTGAGCTTATTTCTGGTATTTCGTCGTGGTGAAATGAAAATTTCTGTCCTGTATTTTTTTTGCACCAGACATAACATTTCCAATATAAGTATGGAAGGCAAGGTCAAGATTTTATGCTTTCTGAATAAAGGTCGACAGGATACCCTGAATTCAACTCTACACATATTTCTAATTCCTTTTTTTGTAGTACAAACACCCTATCAAACATGTGTTGGCAACACGTTCCCCAAAAACAGAGACCGTATCTCAGATGGGAATCGATGAGAGCAAAGTACACATTTTTTGCCATATTAATGCCCAATTCATTTGCTGATACTTTGACTGCAAAGCATCCTGATGACATTTTTTTACATAGGTTATTTATGTGACCTTCAAAATCCAAATTTTTATCAATTTGTAATCCCAGAAATTTTGCTGACATTTTGTTTTCTATTAATTGAGTACCCAGGTAGATATCTAGTGTGGATCACTTGAGGGTGATGATGCTAGTTTTTGAGATATTGAGATAAGCATTACACCAGTCTTTCATTTTTATAATATCCATGCTGATCAAATCATGCAGTTCCCTTTCATTCTTGCAATTCCAAAATAATGTAGTGTCATCAGGAATTGGGTCATTTCTGCGGGCTAGGTCGTTAATATATAACAAGAAGAGAATTGGGCCTAGAACCGATCCTTGTGGGACACCACAAGTAACTGTCTGGAGATGGGATATGTTGTCCCGGAGTTTGACTTTCTGAGTACGTTCTGACGGGTATGATCTGAACCATTTCAAAGATATGTCATCCATATGTCATCCATATTTGAAATAACGCAATCAAAAGACTTGGAGAAACAAGAACTGTTCCGCTTGATATACCTAAGGCCTTTGACCGTGTGTGGCATGAGGGTTTGGTGGTCAAACTTCGATGCTATGGCTTGTCGGGTCTCTTCTATGTATGGCTCTTCAATAATATTGGTCACTGGAAAAAAAAATAAGAAAAGTGGTTCGTTTTCGACGAAGACCCACGTAACCTAGTGTTTCAAATTTGTTCTTGCTAAAAACAGGATTATTAATGATTAAGTGTTTCTTAATAGTTTTATAGGGGTAACATAAAAGCTCAAAGTCATTAAAACTCTTGCTATTGTTATCAAATTATTTTATAGAACGACGCCATTTTAAAATGATAACGATTCGGAATACTGGCATTAGATGAGTTCAAAATATGAAATACTGCACATATAGTAATATTTGCAGATGAAAAGTACATAGATATTATAAGATTATATTATTTAGAACAAACTGAGTTGATTTGCAACTAAAAAATGAATACGTCAACAGAGTGAATTTTTGTATAATTGATAATTTTTTCTAAAACTTTTAACAAAAGAGTAGCGCGCTTAAATTTTACTAATAATAGGCTATATATTTGTCAACAAAATTTCATTCGCAGTTAAAATATCAATCTTTGAAAATTTACCCGTCACTTTTGTTATTCGAAACTAAGGCAATGAATGAAGAATTCATGACACTATGTAGACAGTTATATTCTTTCATAGAGCTGAAAAAACTGCAAGTGAATATACAAGAGCGGCCTAGGTGTGAGTTTTATATCTTCCCAGCAGAAATTCTGGTTTCTTTCCCAGTAAAATCCCATAAGATGTCAGAAACGAAGCCAGATTCTCTGAATTCGAACTGAAGATGAACTTTTGAAAATTAGTTCTTGAACGTGATCTGAGAGAAATGAATCAAACCACAACAAGATGTTACCTCATCCGTAGAACATCGAACATAAACGAGGATCTTTCTTAAGGAAAATCGGCATTCATGGTCTGGCCTAGTACTACTAATGAGACCTATGGCAGATCAAAACATCACTGTCTGGTATCGAGTCCCAGATGGAACGTTTTTAGTATCATCCAGGACCGAAGCTAACCGAACTCGTCAGACACTTGTGAAGTGTAAAAGAACATATTTGAACTACGATAAGTTGATGAACGATGAACGAATACAAATCTTTTCCATGTAGGTATAGTCGAATTCGTCAATATGGTAATGAAAACAGTATCCAGTGGTTCATTAAATCAGAACTTGTGATTAATATTAATGTAGAACTGTATTTGAATTTGGAGTTTCCAACATTTGAATGACTGACAGGATACTGAACAGGAACAGTAATACGTTTCTAGAGAATTACGAGGGCATCCCACATTGAGTTGTAATGAGTGTACGCATTTTATAGGCGCCGACTTCTGGAATTGATATGACAGCTGCATGTATTTTATGACTGTCCGCTTCAGCTCATTTGAATTGCATCGATTACTAACGGGATTCTTAGTGTTGTATGGAAAAAGAAAAATGATTTGGGGAATGTCGTGATATCACGATTGAATATAAAGTTTGGAATAATAAACTAAATACTTGTCTGCGACAAAAATATTTTTTTAAGGACGGAATACCAACACTACAGGAAAAACTTCTGGGCGTTCTGAAAGTAGTGCCTGTGAGTAAGTAGAAACTCAAGTTGGATTTGAATCGCTGGAGATTAAATTCATTCGGAAAATCCTTTTCAGGAAGTTCATTCCATATGATGCACTGTTTGGAACCTTTGGTGTAGTAATGAATATTACTGGAGTTTTTTTCCAATACCAAATCGTTATTTTTAACACCTTGACACGTGTTTTGATCACCAAGTTATCATCTTCAAAGAGGAAGATTGAAACTAGACTACTAGATTAAAACTAATGCGAGCTGACCCTATTTATGCTATATAGGTATCCCATTCAGGTAAACCATCCAGGCGTACCACCCATACAGGCATACCAACCTATATTAATTTTGCAAATCGCTGGAGATTAAATTCATTCGGAAAATCCTTTTCAGGAAGTTCATTCCATATGATGCACTGTTTGGAACCTTTGGTATAGTAATGAATATTACTGGAGTTTTTTCCCAATACCAAATCGTTATTTTTAACACCTTGACACGTGTTTTGATCACCAAGTGATCATCTTCAAAGAGGATGATTAAAACTAGAAACTAATGCGAGCTGACCCTATTTATGCTATATAGGTATCCCATACAGGTAAACCATCCAGGCGTACCACCCATACAGGTATACCAACCTATATTAATTTTACAATTTTGCCTTATCTATTATTTTACAATATATGTTTATATAAAACAATTTTCAGCTATATAAAAAGTAATTTCACAATATTGCCTATCCAAATTTATTTTTGCAATTTGTCCTTATGTAGTAATCAGTAAACGCAACAACATTATTTTATTTTAACAAGCTATATAGTATGCTCTTTGGTATAGGTCCGTCATCGTTATTCATAATATTATTGTGTTTACTTATTTCTACATTCTCATAGGCATCTAGTTGCCTGTTGTTGTTAACTTGTCTAATTAATCTTAATGAACTGAAGTGTATGGAATGGTTTTGTTGCAAAATATGATGGGTGACTGCTGATTTTTCAGGTCTTCCATATTTTAAGTGTGCTATGTGTTTCTTATATGTTACTTTAATATATCTTTTTGTCTGTCTATAATATATTGCATCGCAGTCCTTACATTCAATTTGGTAAATTCCAGACTTTTCCGAATTCTCGACTTTGTCTTTTGGACTTCCCAAAAGGCTCTTTAGTGTATGACTTGTTTCAGAAACCACCTTCATACCTTGATGAACTCATACTTTTATGAACAACAGGAAGGAACGGCCATGGGAAACCCCTTGTCCCCCTACCTGGCAGACCTCTCCATGAGCAGATTCGAAATGGAAACCAAAGAAAAGTCGAAGTATTTTCCTAGGATTTGGCTAAGGTATGTGAATGATATTTTCGCGATATTCGATTCCAAAAAATCGAATATTGACGACTTTGTTTCCATTTTAAATAATAGATGTCCATCAATAAAATTCACTTATGAGTTAAAAAATGAGGTACAACTACCATTTCTTGACGATTTGGTAATGAGGAGCCAATGTGGAGGGTTAGAATACGATATATTTAGAAAAGAAACAAGCACGTGCAGGTATATTCCTGACAGTTCACATCACTGTGGACAGCACGAACGTGCTGGGTTGAATTTTTTAGTGCGTCGTCTTTTGACTTTTCCTCTAACACATGATAGATTCACAAAAGAAAGACGTACAATACAGGAATATACGAGGAATTTTGGAAAGCTTTTCAAGGAACTAGGTATGAAGGTGTTGTTTAAAACAAGTCATGTTACTTTTCAGGTAAGATGACGGGCACTTTATCAGGACGCCTTGTTGATATTGAGCTCTTCAAAATTCGCCTGATTAGGCTACACCTACATTGAATTCGTATTTCTCTTCGACCCGATGTAGGACGACCATCGGGTGCCCCGCGATCCGATGCAGTCCGTTGTAACTGCCTACACTGGATTCGGTTCGACCCGATAGGTTAACAGTTGAAGTTGTGTTTTGGGGATGATTATGAGTGACTCTGAAGATGATTTTTGTGTTGGCTTGTATAAGAAAATAATGTTTTCCTTAATAGGAGACAAAGGAAAAAAGTATGGGTGCATCAGTTTAATGAAGATAAATCTAAAGGTGAATTTTTCAAAACTTCCCTACTTATAAGAAACTACACGGATACATTTAGGTACTACCATCGTATGACTATGGAAAAATTTAACTATATTCTTGATGGCATAAAAAACGACATAACTGGCCAGACTAACTTCAGAGCATGCATCAGCCCTTTCACCAGTAATTGGTCCCAAATAACCTCTCATAGTTCAGGTTTAATATCACTATTATGGTAATCCTTGTTTCGCTAATCCCACAAGCGAGGAGCATATCTCACAAGAATCATCAAAAACTCTTTATCAATTTCATTATTCAGTATTATACCACTCCGTCGGAATGAAATAACGGACTAAAAATAAACACTTTTGATTTGAACTAGTTCCGCAATTGTCGAAGTCATCAGGCCGTGGGTGCCACTGGGTCCTAAAATTCTTAGTCCAGCCGCTTCCTTGAATAGAGAGTCGGCAATGCGATTACCTTCACTCCTGTCGTGCCCTTTAACTCACCTCAGGATAATGTTATTATCTACCGAGGCTTTGGCTAAATCTTGGTGGCACTCTAGTACTAGCCCTGAGATAACACGCTCTGTTCAAGGCTAATAGTGCTTGTTTGCTATCAATGCAGATTGTTATGTTTTTGTCAGAAATTCCTTTCTTTTGTGGCGATTGAGATACCAGCCAGTTCTGTTTGGACCACGCTGGTATTTCTTCCCATTCACCACTCAATCCTTAGTCTGGGTGATCTGGAGTACACTCCACATCCTGAGCCATCTTTGGTTTTTGAGCCGTCTGTATAAATCCGTATTGCATTTGTAGCATCTGACTCTGTGTTCTGCTTGATTTGTATTTTGTAGGGTTTATTAAACACAAACCTGGGTTCAATTGCATCACTTGTTGCCTGCATCAGAGGTTGCGAAGTAAGCGCTGCTCGCCATAGGCCCAGCCTCAATTGACCCATTCCTACTGTTTACACCAGCCGTGCGCAATCGTACCATGGCCATTAACGCAACCTCCTAAACGTACAGATCCAGAGGGGTCAGACCCGTGATTAATTCCATTGCCGCGGTTGGTATTGTTCTCATGGCTACTGTGATGTTTAAACAAGCCAGTCGCTGTATTTGATATAAGTTTTGGATGGCCGTTGCTTGTAGAACTTTCGGTCCCCATACAATGGCTCCATACGTTAATATAGGTTTTATTATTGCAATGTAGATCCAGGTGACCACACGGGGTGAAAGACCCCATGCGCGTCCCACTGTCCTCCGACATTGCTCATGTGCCATGTATGCTCTTTTTGCTCTACTTTGTAGATGAGAGTTCCGTGTTAACTTCTTGTCGAGGATAGTACCAAGGTATTTCACCTCTTCAGAGAAGTTTAGTTTGCGTCTGAAGGTTTCGGGAAGTTTTAAGCCCGTTAAACTTCTCTTCCTGGTGAAAAGGACCATCTCAGTCTTCTTGGGATTGATCGACAGTGAGTATTCCTTACACCATGTTTCTATTAATTTGAGCTCATCCTGCGCTCTATCGCACAGTGTGTTTACAAATTTGCCGGTCTGCAAGATAACTATGTCATCTGCGTATGCAATTGTATAGAATCCATTTTTATTGAGGTGATCAATTGAGGGATCCAGAACTATGTTCCAGAGAAGGGGAAGACCCCTCCCTGTGGACATCCCCTCATGACCAGTTCTTTCGCTATGATGTCTTCTACATTAATACTTATTGCTCTACTAGAGAGCATCTGGAGTATCCATTCCCCTACTACCAGGGGTACATTCCTGGAGTGTAGTTGCTGGGTAATTGTTGGAAAGGTTGTTTTATCAACCGCACCCTCGATATCTATGAATATACCCAGGGTGGATGGTCTGTAGTCCAATGATCTCTCAATTCTGCCAAGTTTAGGCTTAATATCACTATTATGGTAATCCTTGTTTCGCTGATATCACAAGCGAGGCTCATCTCTCACAAGAATTATCAAAAACTCTTCATCAATTTTATTATTCATTATTATACCACTCCGCCGGAATGAAAGATCGGACTGAAAAAAAACACTTTTGATTTGACTACTCGTCAGTCAGTAATCGGTAGTGATCGTTTATTGTCGTATCGGACTACCCTTTCCAATGAAGACACCTACTTTGTTTTTCTTCCGATGACGTCCGATGATCGTTCCACATCGGGTCAGGAGAAATAAGGATTCAATATAGGTGCAGCCTTTAAAACTTAAGTGTTTGTTTTTCTTCCGGTGTCGTCCGATGGTCGAACTACATCGGGTCGGGAGGAATGCGGATTCAATATACGTGCAGCCTTAGACGTTGTCGAAAAGTAATTTTCAGCATTGTGGATTGTAGTGTGAGAATAGTGGATGGTGACTTTCTCAGAAAATCGACAGTGGAGTGGGACGCAAATTGTTCAGCTAGTAGATTTGCTTTTCAAGTAAAAATATAAATTACTAGCTGTTGCCCGTTCTTTTGATAACGCACACCCGAAGCTACTGAACTTAGAAATTTGAATTATGCAAGTAGGTTTTTGTATAGCGTAAATAAGCATAAAAAAATGGAAAAAATATTTCAACTATTTGTTTAAAATGGTCTATTGAAAAACTTGATATTCTACGCGAATTTGTAGTTAGTTGAAGTCTAATTATAAGAATGTATTGTTTCTTGGAACAATAAACTGAATTAAACTGAATTGAAGTTAGTGCGAGAACCCTTCTGGAGTTTCTCACCACTTCCATTTTGTTTTTAAGTGTTGATATTTCGTAAAATATACTTTTTTTTTCGTCACATTACAAATTTCTAGTGGGGAACACTCATTTTCATGTTTCTATTCTTCGTGTTCGTTAGAAACTATACATTACAAAATGAACCAAGTGAACTAGTTCTCTAGTATATCCAAGGTATACGAAATGAATATTAAAAATCAGTTACTATCGTTTCTCCTCAAAAATGAATTACTTTCGATAAACCATTTTGCATGGTTTCATGCAAAATGAAAGCACGGAAACAGCTTTGTATGATTTCATAGAACACGTAGTAACAGCCTTGGATAACAAACTGCAAATTTGTGGTTTGTTCATCGATTTTTCTAGAGCATTTGACAGTGTGGATCACTATGTAGTAATCCAGAAAATGCATCGCTATGGAGTTCGTGGAGTTGCCCAAGATTGGATGAGGTCATATCTAGAGAACAGGTCACAAACAATGAGAATTCAAGGTGTTCACAGTCAATCCTTGGCCTGCAAGCAAGGAGTTCCACAGAGGTCTATACTCGGACCACTGCTTTATCTTATTTATGCGAACGACTTGATACAGTACCTAAATAGTTACGCAGACGATATAAATGTTCTGGTCACTGATTGTAATACATTAGCACTTACAGAATCAACAGAATCCATATATGAGAAAATAATGAAATGGGCTGAAAAAAATTATTTTATTATATCATTGGTAGATCAATTTTTTTAAGGAATTAAAAATTAGGAGTATCCAGTAAAGAGGCAGTTATAGCAATCTGATGAGAGAAGGAGGATTTAAATATTTCTTTTTTATGCATTGGAATATCAATAAGATTCTTTCTTTTCAAATTTGATTATATTGCGGAATAACGGAATTTATAGCTCCTGACACGAGTTACTTGATGAATGAACAACTTACCTCATTTTTGTGAAATGCGATTCCAAAAGGCATACTCATTCATTACAAAACATATAATGATAAATAAACAAAACCCAACTTCAAAATGTCATACTTTCCTATAACGCCCTGTATCTTGGTTGCTCTTTCACCTCAACAGTCTGATGGAATATCGTTTCGTATAACCAGTGAGCTCTAATGAGAGACCAAGTGGAAAAGTGAATAAGAAAAACACAAATTAAAATATATCTCATTTTATTACAATTAGATTAAAAAAGTACAAATATACAGATTAAATACTTTGCGTACACTTCGAAATATACAACAAATTACAAATTTACAATACCATTTTGCGTTGGCCCCAATATATACATTTTAATCTAATCATTGACTAATCAGGTGCTTTCAGCAATTGAGAGATTGAGAAAATTGGTAACCATATTTGACTAAAATTATCAGACGGCGCTAAATTTTGAATTTAGCCCATCGAGTACACTCTACACGCTCTTCTTGAGATTATGGCTTGAATAATTTGAACGTAAAAAGTCTTCAATGAAAGAGTTGGACGAAGGAATACTTAAAGAATAGAGCTTACGCTAGAAAGGTAACTATACACAAAATTGCACTCGCTTAATTTTGTTTTTATAGGAACACAATTTTTTTTAATAATGAATACGTTTTCTGCCATCTTCAGTGAAAAATCCAGGAGAAGTAACATGAAACCGAATAAGTCCTTTAAGACTTCAAGTTTTTTCTGTTCATAAATCTTGATTCAGTAGGTATAGGAAAACATGTCTAGCAACCCCTGGGTTTTTCTACGTACTAAGAGTACTATTAGTTTTAGGTCTATCGTAATGTTAAAACAGTGCAGCAATTAAAAATATTCTCGTGCATTTCAAATGAAAAACGTCTAAGACAATAAATAAAATACGCCATTGTGGAAAAGGAACACGCTCTCGTTGAATACTGATTATAAAATAACAAAAGGCACACAAGCGCAGTGTAGAAATATTTTGGTGGTACAGCTTATGTTTCTAATATGGAATTATTACAGGGTGTGTCAAAGCTATTGCTCAGATTTGTTGGTCGTGGTCTGTAGGTCTTCTTGTCTGAAATTTCGCCTACAGCTGCGGTAAACATTATTCAAAACAACAAGGTAACAAATGCAGTGCTCTAGTTCGATGCTGAAGTTGTTGACATAATATCAGGCATGAAAACTTGCAGAAATTTCGCCTACACCTGCGGTAGACATTATTTATTGTAGACCATAGTCAAGAAAAATGCTTTGACACAGTTATATCTAGCCAGAAGAGCTTACATCTATAATACTACGATGTTTCTGACTGAATAAGTGAAAATTGAACCCGTTGAATTCCTACAAGTGAGCTTACAGAAAACTTTATACATCCGCTGAATGTGGATAAGAGTATATAGATTCTGGTCATATCGTTTATTGGTAATAGTTTTCATATTCCAAATGTACAATTTCAGCTTTCAAGAATGAAACATTTAAGAGGCTGGATGAATTTTTATAGTATTCAAATCATGATTGAAATATTGAATTGAAAATGGTATCAACAAAAAAACACGTCCAATATCAGTCAATTTTCCCCAAATTTCAATATTTTTTTACAGGAAACGAGCTTTTGAAAAGGTATTTTGAACTTTCGAAGTATTTGAAAGCAAATCATTCACGAAATGCTATTTTCTGTTGCGTTTAGCCTTCTATGTGAAATAACCTCAAAAATCGAGATTCAATAGATTCGATACAAAAATGGACTGAAATATGTGAATCACCCCCTATTTCTGAAATATAAATTGACTTGTCGTGACTATATTAAATTATGACAGACGTAATGTCTCAATTATTTGGATTTTCTGGTCAGAACAGACTAGGAGAAAAATTATTCTGTAATTTTGGTATCAGCAACTTTCTTGACAAATCCACTCTCTACCATTCACGAGACAATTGATTGACTAGTTGTCAAGTGAAGAAATGTGCAGCCCTTGTTGATTTTTTTTTAATACAGATTTTGAAAGGAACAATATAAAAAATTAACACTTCAAATAATATGAATTGAAAAAAGTGATTTACTTTGAACACAAGTTAAATATCAAATGAAAATGAAAAGTCTCCATTTGACGAAGTATTTTCCAACAGGAAGTATGTGTCCATGAGAGAATAATAATGAGAAACAAAGCTGTTTTAAATACCTTCAATGCAAAATTTGTATATTGCAATTCCTCCAGAAATGATATTGTACATCTGAAATAGTTTACTTCTCAAATACCAAATGACTTCGAATATGTATTATAAATCCACCAAAATATTTCTGATGGTCACTATTTGTTCAGGACAACCTTTCCTACATAAAAAAGTAGTAATATAAATTCTGCCAAAAGTACTTTCCATCACGTTGAAGTCTAATTACTTTCAGTCTTAGTTGAAAATAGTTGTTCTATTAGTCATTTGTTTGTTTGTTGGAAACGGATGAACCCAACAACTTTTTAACAGATTCAATTTTTTTTTTCATTTGTAGAAAGCTACATCAACAGCTAGTAGCGATAGATATATTTCTGTTTGGAAAAATTAGAGATCTTTACAAAAATTTCGCGGTGCAAGTTGAATAAAATAATTTCCATTAGTAACTATTCAGATTTGATGTTTTTATATTTCTGAAGTAGACATTCAATTCAAAAAGGTTTCTGAATTTTTTTGAGCAAGTTGCATAAAATAATTTCCATTAGTAACTATTCAGATTTGATGTTTTTATATTTCTGAAAATTGATCTCAACAAAAAATTATTTCAAGAAGTAGACATTCAATTCAAAAAGGTTTCTGAATGTTTTTGGCTATCCTAGTTTTGAAGAGATGAGGTTGTTAATTCCATCGTGAAATATAGTAAATTTCACGGCTCTTAGATTTAACTAATTTGAATATTTTTGTTGTCACTGTTTGAATTTGATCATGATTTCAGTTATAACGAAATTTATCCATGTAGAATAGTTTTTTCCGTGGCTTCACCCTCGAGAACTGTAGCAATAAACTGACGTATTTGAAATTTTCAATGAAGTTTTAGAGGTATTTTCTCAAAAATTTTTATCTACGATCTTCAGATTGCTCTAATTTTATCCGCTTACTAGATTTGTTTGAAAAGACATCACACTCATGGGTTTGAAGTGTCAGGCCTAAATAGTCATTGTATTTTTGAATGTAACAAAATAACTGCATTAAACCAAATATATTTTATCGAGAATGTGGTTTATTCACTTCGGATTTTGTATTCATTATATTGTATATGCGTGTGTTGATGAACATAAACACAATCCAAAAAAAGGCCCTGAGGATATTATATGGTGTCAACTATCGTGTTTACTGTTAGGCACTGTTTGGGAAATACAGAATGTTGGCAGATTCGTTCATTTATATTTTGCCATTTTATTGAATCTATATTCAACACAGTCTCCTTAATGATATCAAAAGTTCCTCAACCAATTGATTTTATTACAATAACCATACCAATTTTTCGAATGAACTTTCATTCCTTGAAAAACGAATCTGAAATTTTATAATAAATCAACAGATCAAGTGAAATTACGGAAATTTGATCTGATAAAGAACCACAAAAGAATATCTCCTCTTACACTTTTTCTACTCGTTAGAGGACTTCATTTCAAGTCCAATTGAAACCATGTTCAATTGGACTTGAAATTCAAACACCGTATGCGAAAATCAATTATGTAATGTATGAAAACAGTCAAGAAAATAAGAGTCATGTCTTTTCTACGCTGTTTTTGATCTTTGAATATTTTATATTTCTTACTCATTTTCTGTGTCATTGTCCATGAGTCATGAGAGATATAAAAAATGGTTTTTCATCAGGAACTCTCTCTACACTCTGAATGAATATGAACTTTGCCGCCTGTATGTAGGAAAACTTTCTCACACTTCGAGTTTCTAATCATGTTTTAGTGTTGAGTAAATTTCAGCACTTATTTTTATATGTACTATTGTTATGATAGTTTTATTATGATTGTGATATAAGCAACACCATTTAGTGGAAATTGTCAACTACTCAACTTATAAAAAATCCCCAAAATATGCTGCGGCAAACTTATTTAAATTGCTACATGAAGAATCAGCCAAACATGTTCAGATTCAAAACAAAATTGAAATGTTATCTGTTATCTGGAGCATTTTATAGTATTTCAGAATTCTTTTCGGACTTTGTTTGAAAATGTTTTTTTATGTGTTTCATTGTTTTATTATTTCAACATTGTTCTGTTTTTGACTTATGAGTCCAATGTAAATTGGTGTATGATCAATAAATGTCTATCTATCTATCTATCTATTAGGAAATTGTCAACTACTCAACTTATAAAAAATCCCCAAAATATGCTGCGGCAAACTTTTTTAAATTGCTACATGAAGAAGCAGCCAAACATGTTCAGATTCAAAACAAAATTGAAATGTTATCTGTTATCTGGGGCATTTTATAGTATTTCAGAATTCGTTTCGGACTTTGTTTGAAAATGTTTTTTAAAGTGTTTCATTGTTTTATTATTTCAACATTGTTCTGTTTTTGACTTATCAATCCAATGTAAAATGGTATTTGATCAATAAATGTCTATCTATCTATCTACCTGATTTTTTTCTTATGTTTATAAACATCGTGTATCCTCTCGCTATGTATGTTCATGTATTGTGACTTAAAAGAAATGTTTTCAGCATAACCTAGTCAAATAAAGTATATATCTATCATAGTAATTATGAAAACTGTGTCAACTATGGACTATATCAACTAGTGGTGTATTAGCTATGTTCATTTTCCTGTTTTTGAATTCTCAAGTGATTTTATCAACCTTTGTTGGAGTGGTTGAATAAATTCTAAATTCTATTATCATTATTATTGAAAGCTACTGTGATTTTTGTTTCTTGGTTGAGAGAAAGATTTCTCTTTTATATCATTTCAAAGTATGTAGCTCAAAAGTCAAAAATACCGTCGCTTTTCTCAAAATAGTCAACAGGAAATGTTCAGATTCATGACATCATTCACCCTGTATGAGAGACAAGTAATGGTTCGGTAACATGAAACCCGTTCAATGCTGGTCCCTTGTTACGTGTCCCTTACGTATAAACTGGCTCACCACTTATGCAATGAGAGAATTCACTCACACTTGTTCGGTATGTTCTCAAAGTTAATCTAAATGCTGATTGCAGCAAAAACACGTCGACTGTAAATGCAGTGGGTTTTTCAGCAGGAAAATTGATCATCCCGATATGTTCCTACTTACGTTCGATCTGATACCGAGCAAATTACACATTCGTCTTTTTAACTAGATCAAAATAGATTAAAATCCTAGGTAGCGCAGGTTACTACCCATGGAATCTGATAGATCTTAAATTATTTGATCCGGTCGTCCCTTATCTGCTGTAAGATCACATTTTGCATTCGCCTACGAAGATTGATCTCGGTAGACATGTGTTTGTTATCTGACATTTGCTCATCAGGAGCCTCTCCTATACGGTTAGTTTCATAAACGTACCTCATCATTATTCATTTCGAAAATACATCCAATGAACTTCAGGACAAGATTGAAGAGTTGAGTGGGGAAATTTATACAGACTTTTCAAAGACGTTGAGATGGATTCGATCATGTTGTATTGCTTCGAAAATTAAAATTTTTTAGTTTTGGGTTGGATTGGCAGCTTCCTCACAGGTAGAGTTCAGTGGGTGGACATTATTAATTACATATCATATACAATTGAAACCTGTTCTGGTGTTCCCCAGGGTAGTCACTGTGGACCATTACTTTCTGAAATCTTTATTGATGATATTATTGCACACATCACTGATTCAGAGAGATTTTTATTTGCTGATATTCTCAAGCTATGCCGTGTGATTAAATCAAATGTTGATCGTCTGGAAGATGATGTAAACCATTTAACCAATTGGTGTAGGATTAACTGCTTGGAACTCATTCTTGACAAATGTCTAGTCATGTGTTTCAATCGTTCTCAGGCACCAATCACATATGAATACTACATAAACTCTCTTCCAAGTTGGTGAAGTTAAAAATTTTGATGTTATATTTGATAAAAAGTGGTCATTCTGATCCCATATTAATGAAATAATCTGGAAATCACTTGAACTTCTTGGATATGTAGGTACGATCGCTGAAGCCTTACCGGCAAGCACAAAATTCTGTATTGTTACATTAATTAGGTTACATTTAGAGTATGCATCCATTGTGTGGTCTGCAAAACGTCACTGGAAAAGGTTTAAAATAAATCTTTGCTTAGTGCTGCCTACAAAATGGACGTTCAAAGGGACCAGCAACAAAACTACACCTATATTCGTTCTACACTACATCTAACCACAGTGGAAAACAGGCGCATTCAGGCTGAGCTACTATTTCTATTCAAATTATTGTCAAGCCAAATAAATTACTCAGAACTCCTCTCATTGGTTGGCCTGAGATTCAAGCAAAGAGTAACAAGGGATGATAGAGCTGTTTCCGTTGAGAACTCACATTCTACCAATTATAGATTTAATAGTCCGATGTAAAGAATATTAAGGAAAGCTAATGCACCAGAACTTTTTTTTACTTACTCCCCGGATGTCTTCAAAAAGCCTGCAGTCAATTATGTGTTTATTCTATAGATTGCCTTGTATATTTTATAGTTTTCAGTGCTGGTGTTAGTTATACTTATCAAAATTCCGCATAAATTGGGAGCTGACAACTAAATATACACAAAAATATTTGAATGGTGTCCTGTATGAAGTCTGGCTTAATTTCAATTCATTCAAATAACTTTAGAGGATAATAGTATGATAACCTGAACGGTACAGTATTGAGGAACATTTTGATCCTAAGAATTACTAGTTGAAAAGGTGTTACATATTGCATCGAAATTTTAGTTTCTGATATGATGAATGTTGAAAAAGAACACCAGGGAGATGCTGGTGAATGAGTGGTTAGAAGTAAATACCATTGAGAACTCAGAGGGTATTTCACTCAAATTGAAAACAGTATGTTGTGTAAGAAATTTTTAATTTCTGGAATAAGTCTTGACTTGAATAAAGGTCACTCGAAAAAAGGTGGAAGCAGGTAAACAAAATTTCATTTTTTTAAAGGAAGTAGCAGAAAGTTTGGCACATATTTGGCAATACAGTCCACCATCACCTGTTAAAAATTTCAATTCACAATTTGAAAGTAACGTCATTATCTTAGTTCTCAACTGAAGAACATAATGAAGTTCAGGGGTGTACTTGAATATTATTTATGATAAAATCAATCAATGGACGAAGAAGGTTTAATAGATTCAATGGAAAAAATGCGGGGCTTCAATTTGCTATTGTTAACAACTGAGCAAGTGGAACATGTTGAAGATCATAATTCAATGGACGAAGAAGGTTTAATAGATTCAATGGAAAAAATGCGGGGCTTCAATTTGCTATTGTTAACAACTGAGCAAGTGTAACATGTTGAAGATCATAATTCAGCTTTATAGAGAAAAAAATTCATCTTATGAATAACGTGACTAGGGATTGAAAATATGTAGCAAAGAATTGAACGTCCCACATAATAATATTGATAACATTCCCATGAACTTTTCTTCAATATATATTCTGAAATTGAAGCGTTGCACCAACAAGCTCAATAATTTACAGAATTTCATAAATCTTTATTACTTTCAAATACCAGTCCTTAACTGAATTATGGTGTTCCGGCATTATTGCATTATGCCATAACGTCGATTTTTCACAACTTCCTACCTCCAAGTAATAATTCTATGAGAGTTTATTTCATTGCAATAACTTTCTCATCTCCGGAACCAGTAAGTGGCACTAGAAAAACACGCCTTGCCTTTTGGCGTATACGTGAGTATGAGTCCGTTCTGTTTATCTGTCAGGGATCAGCAGTGTTGTTCTTCGCACCAATGGCTAAGATTAGTTTCGATTTTTTTCGATTACCCGCATAATCATCTACTTCTTTGATGTGCTATTTCTTATTGATCAAGGGAGGCGCAGCAAGAGAGTTGAGTCATACATGAACAATCAATGTCGGGTAGCATATCAGAAAACTGTTTATGATGGATTTGGAGGAAAGTTGATGAAGTGAAAAAGTGAAAAGATTTATTTTGACTTCAACTTTGAAAGGATTACAAAACAGCGACACATGTTTTGATAAGCAATAGATTTTTCAAGTAGGATTTGATTGATTACTTCTATATTTTAGAAATATTACTATGATCTACAGTCGGATCATACAATCATTTTAATACACTTAATCACAATCATTTTAATCACTAGTAAAAACCATGTAGAAAACAAGTCAATGAATCAATTAATTTTACATATTATTTACTCTAGAGCGACAAAGCATGATTCTTTGTTCAAAACATTATTAGGTAACGAGGAGTTATTCAACTCAATTTGATCGTTCAATGGGGTTTTCTGTTCGAATCGATTCCTATACTTTCCAGAAGATCAAGTTTCAAACCTCCACTCTGGAAATGAGTTCTGAATTATTAAATGAACTCATGTCCCTCTGTAAGGAAGTGAGTAACACACGTTGAATTTACTCCTCCAGGCTGATAATTGTTTTATGTTTCCCTATGCGTGCTTTGAATGATCTTCCAGTTTGATCTATGTAAAACATCAGGCATAAACCACATGATAATGTATGAACTCCTGATCTATCTGAGACCAAACTATTTTCTTTGCTATTTTTATATACATGGTCAAAAAAATATTGGTGTTGAATGCTATATTAACACCTTCATTTTTTTAGATAGTCAGAAATCTCGAAACTAGCTTAGCCCAAACATGTTGATGTTCTACAACTTTTCACTTGTCTTTTGGAATCGGGGGAATTTTCTGAATGGTTTGACTGTATAGTTTTTTGGAGAGTGGAAAATAAGCACGAACAGGAGAATGTACAAACAGTATCCACTTTTTTCAAACTAGATTAGAATTTATTATCTGATCAGAAAGAAGATCACAGTAATATTTTCAGAATATATAATGTTTCAATCTGAAAGTAGGTAGTCAAATCCTGCTTGAGAAAGCTTTTTTATCGCGGTTTTGTAAATTTCTTGTAGTAAAAATCAAAATAAATTTCATTAGTAAGTTTTGGAAAGTTGATTCTTTGGTATAATGCTCAATTGGTGAGAAATGTACCTTATACCAAAGATAACACGGTAATAGAAGTGAATTCGAAAAGTGGAAGTAAAATAGAGGAGGATGAGGAAAATAGTGATTGAAAACCAAACTGAAGTGTAAGTCTATAACAATGTGATGAACAGGATGATAAATGCTGAAAACAGTTAGATAGTGTGGAAGAAAAAAAATTGTGAGTGATAAAAGGGTATGACGGAAAGGTGAAAAATATAGAGTGTGTGAGTAATCCAAAAAAAATTATCAAACTGCCCAGGAAAGTTGATCCTGCATTGTGCCAGAAAAGAGAAAGTTTTTTTCGAAATAATTACATTATGAGAAGCATGATTTATAGCTGGAGAGAGAGCTAGAAAAGTTAAGAGAGATGAATATTATGAGAGAAACTGTTAAAAAGTGTGACTGCAGTAAGATGCAGTATGGTAACTGAAGAAAATTGAAGAGATTGAATGAGGTGATAATGTTGAAATTTTCAGTCACCTGAAAAATGCAATTTGTGTTGAAAATAGAAAATAGAAGTATGACAAACGAAAGAACGGAAGAAGTAAAGGGTGGAAATTGTTTTGAAGAGATTTTATGACATTATTTTCATTATGAAACAATAATCAGAGAATGAGTGAGAGCAAAATTATGTGAAGAAGAGAAAAAACAAGGGGAAGAGATGAAATGAAAAGGGAAAGACACAGAGAAAGCATGGAAAGGAGAGGACAAGACATAGTAAATGAAGGAAGGAACATTTTCAAATAATCTAGGAGATGTATATTGAGTTACTGAGTTAAAGAAAGATGAAGCAAAAAGAGCTAATAGTAGTAAGAAAAGCTATAGCGTTCAAGTGATGATGATTAAGAAAATCATGGATGATAATGGATAAGAAAAAGTAATAAACTGGAAAAAATGGAGTGACACTTGTAAAGTCAAATCATGACAATGCAGTTATCATAGTGAAAATGGTATCCTGAGCATTGGAAATAGAGTAAAATAAATAAGTACGTGTGTGAAAAAATAAAAGAGGCTCAAATAAGTTGTGTGATAATGCAAATCTATTAAAATGAGAATAGGAAACAGTAAAAAATGGAAGGAAGATATGATGAAGGGAATAATAATCATGCACCAGTAGAAGAAAATTGAAAGTGAGAGGAAGTAAGGTAAAAATATGATGATACCAACATTTCAGAAAAACTCAAGGCATAGAACTATGTAAAGCAAATAAATGAAAAAGATGAATCATTGCTTAAGAAAACTGAGTGATGAAGAATGATGCTGATGATAGGGAATAGAGAATAGGAAATGAAAAGTTCGAGGTCACTGAATTGTCTAGAGAGTTGAAACTAATGAATTTGATGATTATTGTTGGAAAAATAACGAGATGTTTGAATGAATAATAGTAACAGAAAATAGGAAATAGAAAAAAAATTAAGAATTGAGGATTCAACCAATCTTAGAGTAGAAAAGTATGGTAGGTGGGTATGGAAGAGAGATAAGTAATAATGAGAGTAAACAAATGAACATAGTATTTCACTCATATATGAAAAATGAAATAACGGAGAAAGATGAGATGAAGTGTAAGATGTTGAATCATCATCCAGTTTCAGTAGTCGTGAAAAAGTTATAGTGCTATGTTCCTGAGAAAAATATTGTCTCAGAACGTGAAAAAATAAAAAAGTAATTCGACGAAATATAAAAAAATATTGGTTCGATCTTAGGCATCAACGTAGATGTATGAGAGAGTAGAAGGGTGTATTGGAAATAAAGGAGGGGAAATGAAATGAAGTAAGTACTGAAAAAAGGTGACTGAGAAACATCAAAAAGAAAATAATTAATCTAACAGAAAAAAAATGAGTTCAAGAAGGGGCATGGACTGTTGAGGGGAATTAATTTATAATGGTAGGTTGGTAGGTATTGAAGAGGAACAATGATGAAATCAACGTGAAGTATGAAGTAGAAAATGAGGTAGTGGTTGATTATAAAATTGGAAAGATGTTGGGTTAGTGAACATGTGCATGAACTGAGAATACTTAATGATAGTTCAACATTGAGAGAAAACAATGACATGAATATAGAAACAATAAGTAAATGATGACGGTGAGAGAGAAAAAGTTTTGCTTAGTTGAAATAAAAATAAAGAGAAATGAAGAAAGAGAAATGAAGAAAGGAAAACATTCACAAAGCGAATGAGTGAGAAAGTAAAACAGAATGAGAGAAGTAGACTGGCAATAAATATGTTAAATAAACTGCAAAGTGAAAAGTGAGGAGCATATAGAATGAAAAAAGGATGAGTTCAAATGAAGTGTTGAAAAGAACAAATGAATGAATTGTAGACAGTAGTTGATAGCGTTACCAGTAAAAAAAGATAAATTAAATATCGGAAAATGAGAAAATACAAGAAATATCTATTATAAAAATTGAATTTTAGAAGAGATAGAAAGGAACTGATAATAGAAACAGAATTAGGGACAGTAGGTTATTGAACTGAAATTTGAAGAAAAGAGACAGAGATAAAGAAGTAGTCAACAACATCATTGATTCGGATTGAGAGATATGATAATCAGAATATCGTTAGAAATTGCTGCTTGACTTCAAAACTGAAAACGAAAAAAGTTCAAGGAAACAGAAAACTGATGAGAGTTGATGTATTGAAATCGTGGAGGAGAAAAAGTAAAATTTCGAAAAGACATGGTAACAAACTGTAGAAAAAGCGATGAAAGAGCAGCAGATAGTTGTTGAACAGAGTGATGAAAAAAACAAATATTTCAAGATGTCGAGTTGAAAGTGTTCGGAAATAGATGAAACAGCAAGCTTTTTTCCAGCAAAATCATTTTGAGTGAAATCAATCAAAATTGATTTTGCTCCACTATCAAAAATCTCAGCTGATAAAAAGGCACTTGTAAGAAACAACTATAAATCGGTATGCAACAAGGACGATTTCATCGTACACCATCCATTAAATTCTATGAGCACTAAGCATCAAAGAAATTGTTATCCGCACATTAGGTACATCCATTTAATGACTCCCGTAAGTACACACTACAAGTATCATAATAGGCCTCTATTCATAAAGACCAGCATATCATCACCTCCAGGTAATTGCTACAAAAGAACCTGCTAATGACATTTGAATCGGCAAGTCCACTCACTACGGTAACATTTTAACGATGTGGGATATTCTCACATTGAATTGTTACTAAAAAGGCTTTTTGTTGCCAAAACGAAATTACAGCGGAGAGTAGCTCCTCTAATAAGTAGTATGATTATGAATGCGTGTTTTTGTTTTTATTTTGTACGCTAATTTGGAGGTTTGTCTTATTAAAATTAGATCACCATCGTTAAACTAGGGAAAAGTTTCGATTCTCATGTGAGTTTAATTCATTAAATAATTAATAGGACGCCCATGTCCTAGATTTTCGACTAATACGTATCATTTTGAAGACACATTTACGGTAAAATCTAGAAAAAGTATGGGTCTTGATTATTGAAATTATAGCATGGAAATCCGAATTTTATTTACTCATACTTACAAAAGCTCGCTTTCTATGTCTGTTGGCAATTTTACTGAATTCATTGTTTAATGATGAAACTGAAATATCAACTCGTGAAAAAGATTATACCGTTCAGGAAAAAGAACGTTTTTCATCCATTATGAAACATAATAATATTGATACGTTTCCAGGATCACAATTACATTTGCAAATTCGTGCGTAAGGATTTGACATTTTTTTACTCACATGAAAAAACATGAAATGATGAAAAATCATGTCACAACATTTCAGTTCAGAGAAAGTGAGGATAAAGAATGAAGAGAAGGAAATCGATAAAGAAAAATCGTTATCGATCATTTGGTGTGCATAGATAATTTATCTGAAAATTTCGATTTCATATATGAATTTTCTAAGTCATACTCCTCATACATGACCATGGACCAGTAAAGAAGAGATAATAGGGATCGGTTCAATGTTCTTTTAGAAGACACCTGAACAAACTAGGGTTAAATGAAGGTGATCATAGTTGGGGCAATGCAACAAGGAAACAGATGCCTCCATGCTAAATACGAACGGAAGGACTGGGTCACAAAAATTAAGCAATTTATGGATAACTCAAATTGAATATGCCCAGAAAAAATTGACAAACATCCAACAGAGGGTAAACATCTGCAGGAAACAAGAATGATGAAATGAATATCAAGGTTTTTTCCAGAAAAGAGATTAATGTACTAATGTACTAAATTTTCCTAATGCGGTGTCGAAGAAATAGACTTATGGTCAATGACAATAATAATTCTGTTCGCACCAAAAATATCAGTGGTACAACATATACACGATATTATAAGTAATATCTTGTATCTTGAAGTTTCTGAAGTTCACATCAATCACATCAATGGGAAGTTGCAAAAGAAATTCTTGGGGTTCTTGTTGAATACTCTTCATGACCAGGAAAATATTAGAATCAATACACCCGACTGCTCTGGATTGAATGATTCCGTATAGTCTATCTCGTCTTGTGTTTGTTGATCTTTTGTTGGAAAAATGCTCCCTTGTTTACTATGTAGTACATGTTCAAGAGGTAGCAAAAACATTTGTTACTTTCTGGAACTTCAACTAGCGTTTCCTAATATGACTGATAACCAGTCGGTGTAAAGCTTATTGTTAAATCATCTGAAAATAGAGCTATTAATGGGTGATTATCATCTGTATTGCCAGATATGCGTTAAATTAACTGACTATTATAAGACAACAAGTATAGTTGAGGCATCAGTCAATCTAATAATAACCCTGATGATCTGCAAACATGACTCAATCTCTGACGGAAGCACCAAACTCTAACGAAGGTTCGAAATAGATGAACAATTCAACGTAGCAGACCAGTATATTAATCTCATGTAGTCATTGTTCAATGTGGTTCTGGCGTTGAATTTGGTCATTATTACGCCTTGGTCAAAGAAGAAACGGACTGGTTTAAGTTTGACGATAGTCGTGTCACTAAATATTCTGGCGATATCTTGAATTCATTGGAGCGTCTGGAGACACACTACATTTATTCTATGAAAGAAAGGACTTCGAACAGGTCTTCAGATGATGTGGTGCTGCAGGTTTTTCCGGGCTTTCCTGCTCAAATCAAAACGTATACATATGGAAAAAAAATACGGGGATCTAATCAAATTAGATTATTAGAAAAGACCCATCCTATAGCAAGTTTGAAATTATTCAATTGTCTATTTTTCAGTATAAAAAGTATAGCATCACAAGAAAAAAAATTGTGAAGATACTTCAGTATTCAAATTAAAAATGGGTTGTTTTCATGACATTAATGAATATTTTGAATATCCAGATTTTGTGTCAGGTTACAATCAATTCCTTACAATTGAAAATAGAAAACATGTTACAACTTATAAGGAACATAATTTCTAAAAAAAGAACCTCATACGTGGACAGTATATCTTCCGCTGCTCAAATTAACGTTATAAATAAGTATTCCATGCAGACGAGTCTAGATATTTTATTGATATTGAAACTAGGAAGCCGTGAAATTAAATGGAGCGGTAAAATAATAAATATCAGGAAGACATAAATGACACATGCGTATTTAGATTAGACCGAGCCAGATAAACACATTAAATATTTCAACTTCTAATTAATAATAGTTGAACAATTACCATGCAATGATAATTTCATATCGATAATTATGAATACGTTTCATCTTGGCACATATAACTGTAAAATGACCGTTCCTTTGCATAATTCAAGACTAGCTTACTTTGTTTTTTCGTTAGGTAATATGCAGCCCATCTGCCTGTAGATCATCCAAGGATTATTATAGAGACAAATAGACAGGAGGCATAGTAAACTTCATATAGGCGCCTGATGAGTATATGTATTCTCAGATGGTACTAAAGTATACATGAGACAAATTTTCCAGAAAACTGAGGCATTCTGTGCATATTCATATTAATTATGATAATTTATTGCCAAAGTTATGATTTATTACATTTGAGATTGCCAAAAAATACAAAAAATAGGTTATACTCGTAATACTATAACAAAGAAATAACTAATTTGGAAATAGGGGATGTGAAATGTTAGACAGCTAGAAAACCTTTTGTATTTCAGATATTTCCACATTCAACCGAGCTTTTCTATTACTTACGACAATAAAAAATAATAAAATGAACATTGCTATGACAGAAAGTTTTTGCCAGTTCCTGCATAGCGAATTCTATAAGTTTTTCAATTTGATACACAGTTTTCTTCAATCCATATGCCACAATATCGATTGACTTCTAAGTCAATATGTATTATTGCAAGCGTTCAACGCTATAATGCTCAGCCTGATTGAAACAATACCAACCCATTTGAACAAAATTATTTATTTAAACCTAGTCATACACTTGTTCGACTGTTACTCAAATTATAGTTATAGTATTGTTGTGTTGTTTGTTTACAAATTGTTGTAAAACTGTGGCACTTCTAAACTACTTTCGAAGATCATTGATGAATGGGAAACATTCAGGACCCAGTCTGAATTAGTTGATGATAATTTCATTCTCAGTTTTGAGATTATGAACTGCTGTTGGAAATTCAAAAATGAAAAAAACACCTAGATATGGCACAGTTTTGGAGCTACTTCATCAGAAGCAAATGGGAGTTTTGAAAATCCGTAGCAAAATATTTAATTTTATTTTCATAATGGGGGTAAGTGATTGAAAGATATAGAAAAGTTAAGCTATTTTTGAGTATTGCAAAACATGTATCGTCACGTATCGATAATGAATTTTTTGAATTGCTCTACTGGAAAATTATTTTCCTATTTATATCGTGATTTCCATAATAAACTTTTGTCAAGTCCCAAACTGTTTCTGCTTCAGTATTAGAGGTTTTTACGAATTTCATCTTTGAAATTATCACATACATACCCATGGAGAAGTTCATTTTTTCAGCACTCAAAATTGTATGCTTTGAGTTATTCATGTATCAATTGAATGAAAATATACTGATGGATTCAACAGCATTCTCTGTTTGTAAAAATTGAATATTTTTCATAATCAAGAAGAAAAGTATGTTGAATAGTAGCAAAGAGGTTAAAGGAGAAAAATAATACTTCACTAAAAGGTAAACAGAACACCAGAAGAAATATTAACGTGTAACTTGTATTATCATAATTTGGTACATTTCCAAATAATCCAAATAACCAACCCAGTTTTTGTTTTACACTCACTTCAACAAGAGTATGAAACCAGTTTGGTAATAGCGCCATGAATTTAATTGAAGCTATACAAATTAGTTATGTATTTTTTTTTTTAATTCAATAGGTAATGGGGGAAATTTAAATCGAGTTTATTTAATATATTGTTAATCACGTGATGTTACAAAATAATCAATGTAATTCCACCGAGTCGTTCAAAGCTCAAAATAGTTTCATGGAACGATGTGAAGAGTCATTAACATAAATTTACATACTGTAACATTATTGCTGATGGTAGTTTTTGGAGAAAGTAATGAGGAATTAAAAAAATTAACTTCGTATATTTCTTCAGATTGGAATGAAAATTATGAAATTTATTCATATATGAACCTAACCTGTATTATTTCTACAGTGTTGCTGTAAGATTTTCACTAAAGAAGTTTGAAAAATCATGAGACGTTTTTGGTAATGAAAAGTTTCGAATTCATGATTGAATCCATGTCTCTCTGTAAGAAGGTGGGTGGTATACGTTATTTCTATGTTCTTTGATTCGTGCTTCAGATGAACTTCTAGTTGCCCTACATAAACATTGGACATGAACGATACGACAGCTTCTGTTCTATCTGACACCACAAAATATTGTAATTTTTGATATGCATGCTCAAGTATGGAAAGACTTGGATTAAAAAATTTGAAATACCTAATGAACGATCGAATGGATTCGAGTTTAACACAAATTGATTTTATTTATATTTTTTCTCTTTTTACTAGCAATAATGATTATAATCAGGTAGTCAAGTCAGGCCTACAATTAATAATCCAGTTGGAATATAAGGTTTTCAGGGTTTTCAGAACAAGAAATTGTTTCAAATTATTCACTAGTTATACTTGAGAAAGCTTCTGTAGAGTAGATCAGTTTTTTTCCCATTTTGGTTAATATTCATCACTCCATTGAGTCTTTTTGAAATTTCCATTAGTCTTAATAGCTATATCAGCTATCCTAAAATATACATTTCTTTCTTATAATAATGATTAGCCCCTATTCATTAACACAGGAAATGAGATGTCAGCAGTTTTTGATTTTTTCAAAAATGTTCCACTCATTTTTAAAACATTTTTGAGAAGTCTTCATGCTATGCAACTTTTCTTTTTCCTTTATATATTCCTCTAACTTGTCTGCCAGAGTTTCTTTCATTGTATTCATCAAGAAAAAGATCATTTTGCTTTCCGAACATTATTGCTATGACTCATCAAATATTTTCAAAATCATGAGGCATAACTTTCTCTCAAGTTTTTAGGGTGATTCTCCAAATATTACGGAGTTAGAGTCATGAAATAAAATGTACTACTGGTATGTGAATCGTCAAGTTAGTAAAAGATGATGTTCATTTTGCAATAAAATGAATAATAACAGGAACCTCCAATAAACACTAAACCACCATTTAAATAATTCGGAATTTCAACATCACCTTCATATTTCATGTATGAATGTGTGAAAGACATTCTAAAAGAAACTTCTATGGTTGACATTATAAAAAATTAGGAAATACATCAGTATCCCATTTGAAGGAGAACTGATATAAAATTATCAACACTTAGAACCACAAAAACCAAAGTAGTCGTTTTTCTGCAGAAATTCAACAGAATCTATGGTTTAGGTAGTGTAGAGGAGTGAATTTTTCGATATTTAATTTCGAAATATTCACTTTTTAGAACAAAACCCAGAGTCTCGTTCGAATACTTCTCAAAGAAGTGAAAGCTCAATCAGGTAATTTAAGTTGTTATTCTTATGAAAAATGTGTGTGTCTTCCATATCATTTTTGAAACCTTGAAAATTTTCAATCCTATAATTGATTTTGTGTTGATTTCTACAAAATCGTTATCGTCATCAATCTACAAATTCTCGTCTTCAGATCGTTACCGTCATCAATCAATCTTCAGCTTGAGAATCTAGTTTTTCCCGATTCTATCAAATATCCACCACAGGATCAATCCTATGCTCCTCTACTATCGAATGGAGCATAAAACAGACTACTCCAGTTCTTGAAGGAAGTGGGTGGTTCTAACTGCATAGAAGCCTACGGCTAACTTCTTAACTGACTCCGTAAATGATATGCCTCTCAGATTCTTTACCGATAAGGCCCTGCTACTCTCGGTAATGTTTATTATTAGCATGCACATTGTTGGTTTTATTTTTTATTTGACGCACGCCTTCCACGAGCATCACAACGCTGATAACGTTTGGTTCTAGCTGAGTTACCACTTGAATGAAATGTTTATTCGATGATCAGTCCTGAAGTAGAAGTATGTGATATGTTGAAAAATCCGTTCCTCAATTATCCATAAGGCTTATGAAACAATATATCAGTTTTTAGAAAACCTATCTTAATGGTACGATGAATATTCATATGAACGAAGAATGTGTTAGATTACATGGAAAAACACGCAAGGAATCACACGTCAAAAGGTGGGACCTCGTTAATACTTAGTTAATACAATACTTAGAGAGTTGTCGTTAGTAGGGGGGCAACTGCTGGTTGGGGGAAAACCGATTTCAATGGATCTAAATCATTTTGTTATAAAGTAACCTCGATTCCAGCTCCTACTGGAGTTGAACGAAAAACCAATTCAACAAGGAATTTGTTGAAATATTGAAGTCTATTTCAGACCTACTGTGTTGACGAAAAATGAAAATGAACAAATTGACAACTTAGGAAAATTAAAGAAACTGTTTCAAAGTTCAGAGCGTTCTATGTTCTCTTCTAGTAGAATTTTTTCAAATGCTCTGAATTCAGCTATGATTATTGTCATCATCACGAAATGGAAACATCTTCATCTTTCACGTATGAGAAAATAAATGTATTCGTACCAATTTGAAAATAGAAAGTTTGGTATCTATTGCACGGAATGGAAGTTTTTCTAAGAAAGACCCATTTTTGTTGTTTGGTGGTTGATGTGAGATACTTGAAAAACGTTTTTTCTTGTATTGAATGTATATTTTTAGAAATAGCAGAAATCAGTTCCAACCAGAAAAACTACTCTTTCCACAAATATTGAATAACAAACTTTTTTGAATCTACATACAGCTTGTAAAATGTAGAAACAGCTTTCTGAGTTCCATTATGGTACTGCCCACTAGATGTGTGTTCTTTAGAAGACCATGAGAGAGAGAGAGAGAGAGAGAGATAAATCGAAAAAGAAAGAGGTAGAAGAGAAAAAATAATTCCCAAGTCTCTTTGTAGATTCGACAAGCTGTACATCATAAAATCACAAAAAAATTAGCTGATAGGTTGCATCTGTCAACCTCCATCTTCTTTACTTATTATCAAGTTGTTTTCTATACTTGGTGATTTTTATGACTCCAATGGCTCGAATACCATTGAGTTAGTCAATTGATTAGTCAAATCGAGAATATACGAAAGCAAAAAAGTGAACAATAAGGTATATTACTCGTATACATTGAATATGTAGGATATAGTTAATAAGGACACACCTGATGAAGCCATTGTATGGCGAAACACGTGTTGCGTTTTTGTTAAACTTTTTAGTAAAAACCTCACAATACAGTGTATTTTGATTACGTTTGTTACGGATTTTTATCAAGTATCGGCCAATTCCATCATATATGTTCACAAATATGTGCAGATCATGCACATGAGTTACTTTCAGATACAAACTGGAAGAAAAAGCCTCTCTGATGAAACTACTTTCACTTCTTGTTGAAAATTGTATGTTCTTCAAAGAAGTATCTCAAAGGTTTTGGATATATTCCACTAATCGATATATTTTTGATTGGAATTTTTACAAATGCATCTAACTATGGCTCGTTCTGTTCTGAATCATTAGAAAGTTAATTATTCCAATTGGAATATAAACATATTTTCATGGTAGCTTGAAATATTTTTCTGCAACTGTGAAAGTAGGATTTTTCACAATGTTGTTGTCATTTTGAATAGGAAAATCTTGGTAGGTATTTCCATAGCACCAAAATAACGACGGACAAGCTACTTGACATGAAATTAGTTGACATTTTGATTTTTGAAAGTTTGAATGCTTTTTGTTCGCAAAAACCGCAATTAACTATGGAAAGCAGCAGCGATAGTGAGTTTTAAAATGTGCTTTACGAAATTTCCAATGGAGCAGCTGCTTCTACAGCACAATTACTGCCCGAAAACGTTTATGATTCATTCTTGGATGTGAAGAAATGATAAACTGTTACAGAGGATGTAGTTTTGGTTTATTTGGCGCAAAAATCTGAAACTGTCAAACCCTCTATCACGTGGAGAATGTCGAAAAGTACCAGAAGTGGAGAAAAATGTAAACATAACCACTATCCAAAGGTTACCACATTTCTTTTAAAAAAATGTTGGTTATAGAGTAAAGAAATTATTAATCTTCATCAGCGAGCAGATCCACAAATCCATTGGGGAAGCAAATGATGGAACATATTTAATTATGGAGGTAATTTCAACAAAATATTATGATTGTCGGATATAAAAGTATTCACTTCATTTTCAAGTAGCAACAATAATTGGGTTAGCCGGTGTTTAATTGGGGAGGAAACTTTAATTGCTTTAATAAACTAGAAGTGAAACATGGTGCTTGTAAAAATACCAGAATCCAAAACTTATATCAAGAGAATTTTTGTTAGAATTGGCAAAAAAATCTGCTGTTGTATAGGCATCTCATACTCCTTATCTTATACTCCACATTATTCGTGAATTACATAAAAAGAAAATGTATGATTCAGCCTATTGTTATCTACAGTTTAGTGAATACCGGATTAGGAATCGCACAATTTTCAAATTTACCCTCTCCTAAAAACTACACATGCCATATTTATTTAACTTCAGAAAAGATACGGTGGCTGGATATATGGAATTCGCATGGGTTTTAAATTTTTTGGAACCTGCATTGTGCGATTTCTTTCTCAACACTAGCCATAATACTCACGGCCCATATTGATGTTAATCATCATAAAGAGATGAACATGTGTAACAACAATTAAATGAGTTCTAGCGATGCAAACACCTATCCAGCTAATGAGCTAATCAAATTATCGTTGGGTTTCTCATGCATAATGCACATCTTGGAAATACAGGATGACATTCTCGACAATCTCAACGTTTCAATGCAACGTCAGTTTGATGGTATTTATCGAGACCATCAGCAACAAAATAAGCACTGTGAAGTATGTCTGATATCCGTTCCCATCCTGATATATCTAGCTTATGGCACATCACCAATAACTCGTTTCGAGAAAAAAAAAACGAGAGCGTATTCCGAAGATTAAATTTTATTGGATCGCTGCGCTTCATTTGGAAAAATTATGAGTTGTAGAAATAACAGGTAAGATAGAAGATACACATTTTATTTATTACTTAATGTACGGAGATTCTTCGTTTTTATTCGAGATACAACATCTGTAAAACATTCGGCGAAAGATTATTATGGAAAGCTATTTCTAAAGCCAATATGAAGTGGTTTTGCTTTCTGCTGTTTTTCATTCGTTACCGTTTTCATACCCTGTTAGCTCACAAATAAATTGTGACTGTTTGTGAAGTAAGTGGCAATATGAATGTGAATGAAAATCAGACCAAAAAAAACTTGAATAAAAGAGAATGTTAGGAATGAAAAGTTTAGGATTAGAAGAAGAATGAGAGACAAGAAATGGAAGATGAATAGAAAAAAGTGTCTCAATTGATAGTGACAGGGTTTAAGTCAACAGAAGTTTGATGATAAATTCTGAAAACAGAGACAAGTTGTTGAGAAGAACAAAAAAAAATAGAATCAGAAATGATAGATATAGTATAAAAATGAAATGAATTCCGGCGAGAAAGGAAAAAAATGTGATTTTGAATGCATGAAAAACAAAGGCAGAAGAAAGTAAATCAACACATAATAGTAAACATTATGAAAGATTTATAAGAATATGAGTAAGGTAGAATTGAAAAAGAAAATGAGAAAAAGTTAGTGAAAAAAAGGAAAAATATGAGAGAATATTAGAATAGAAGAAAATATAAAGCTGAAGCAAGAAGTAAACAATAGAATGAAACATATACATGAAAACTTTATGGAAGCTAGATGAAAGGAAAATGAAAATGTATCAGCTAATCAGAGAAAGAATACAGAGAAATGAAGTGAATATGAAGAATAGGTTACAACTATATGGAAAAGAAAAACATTTTCACACAACAAAGAAGCCAAAACAGTGGAAACAAGAAAAATATTATTGATTGAATAGGAGAAAAAAAGTAGTTCACGAAAGGAAGTGATAAAAAGTGAGACGGAAGAAAGGAATGGGAAAAATCTGAAACAAACTGTTCAACAACCAAAAACACAGAGAAAGTGTTTGAATCGGTGAAAAGATGCCATTGTAGCCTCGTACCAAAAAAATTAAGATCAACAAGGAAAAAAGAAATAAAAAAACCTGAAAAATATGTCTATGTGAAGAAAATAAATGTGAAGATGAAATCTGTTTTTGAAGAGGAGGTGAAAGAGAAATACAGCAACAAAATTTAATTCTGAAATATGTATGAAGTGAACTTAATTCGAAAAAGGGAGGAGAAAGAGTATGAAAAGAATGAAGAGAGACTGAAGATAGAGAAAAAAAGGAAGTAGTAGAGAAAGGAGAAGAGATAAGAAAACGCAGTGGAGAGGGGGTAAGAAAGAAAGATACAGAAGGAAACAAAGAGGAGAAATGAAATGAAATAGGAGAAGGAAACAAAGAGGAGAAATGAAATGAAATAGGAGATATATAAATAAAAACATGAGAAAAGTAAACAGAAGAAAGAGAGTATCTAGAAGGGAAAATCGAGAGCAACTGAAGAGAAGAAATGCAGAAAGTATTGAAAGAGGAAAAAAGAGATGAAAACAAACTTGAGATGAAATGTAGAATGAATTGATGGAGGTATAAAATGAAAAGTAACAAGACAATAAATTAATGAAGAGGTGGAGGCGAGTGGGTATTTAGTAAATGAAAGAAAACAAGTAGATTATTGCCCAAATAGAGTGTAGATGAAGAATAAAGGAAAGAAGAAAGAAAAGGGTGTGGAAGAGGGTAATATAATTATTGGAATTGAAAATTTAATGTGAAAAAGAAAGAGAGAGAAAAAGAAGAAGCTATAAAGAACCAGGCGGAGAAAGGAAAATGAAAAAGATATTAAATTGAGGAGGTGAATACTGGCAATGAATGAGAGAGAATGAAAATGAAAAAAAAACAAAAATTATGGAATGAGTTTAATTATTGGAAATTATTCCAAAGGAAAGATAAGAAGAAATAATAATATATAAGAGAAGAATAATAATAATAAGAAGAGAAGGAGTTGAGAGAGAAGAAAAATGAGGGGTTGCGAAACATTTATGAAAAGTAGATTAGAAAATTGAAGAAAAATGAGATAAGCTACAAAGAATTCGCTAGAAAAAATGAGGAATACAAAAAAAGGAACAGAAGGAAAGAAAGTATGACTGATAAAAATATTAAATTTAAGTGAAAATGAAGTAATAAAAAAAAGAAATTTCACAGGTGATTGTTGGAAATGAGCCTGTGAAAAAACTATAAATGAAGGATTGAAAGCAGGCATTTATTTAGTGAACCAAGATGGGAATATAGAAAGAGAAATAATTGAAACAGAGATTGAAAGTGACTATTGAGAAAAAGTAATTAGTGAACATGTAGAAAAAGAAGTTATTAAAAAACAACGGTTGAATAACAGTCAAAGAAGATAGGGGAGGGATGTAACAACCTAGATAGAGGAAGAAGAAGGAAGAAAGGAAAATGAAATGAAATAATAATGATTTTCGAAACGAATGTTGGAGAAAAGTGAAAATTTTACTCAGATTTACTCACAGTATGATGACTGAGAAAAATGAAAGTAGGCAAGAGGATTCCTTAGCTCACTAAAAATTACTTCACAGGAAAGAATGGGAGACAGAGATAAGTAATGAATGGATAGCTGGAAAGTGAACACTGAATAAAGAATATAGAAAATGAAAAATCTACAAAGGGAAAGTGAAACGTAAAAAGTTGAAAAAATGTTCTGAACCTGGAATTTTTGAATCAAAGAACAGTCAGTTGTCAGTATATAGATGAGGTGTATTCAATAATGTACTGGGGGGAATGAGTTTCTCAGATGCTTCTCAGATTGGCATAACTCATTGCTAAAGATCTCTTTCTGAAGAGTGAGAAACCTGCCTTTTACAAGCACATAAACGTTTTTAGAAAAGTTATGAAGTTATTTGTAGCGGGCAGCTGATTACTAATTATTATCGTAAATCGAGTACAATTTATATATATTTCAATGAAAGCTTGTTGTTCTTGTTGAAAATTGAAAAAAGAAAACCTAAATGAATGACTATACTGTTCAAATATAAATTGGCCTCTCAGTGTGGTGATTCTCCAAANTCAAAAGCACACAAAGAAAATGAAAGAGGAAAAAGCGATGAAGATTTCAGAAGAGAAAGTGATTGAGTGAAAGATGAAAAATGTTGAAGGAGTGATATTTGTGAAAACTGTGGAATGAACGAAACACGATTGTACTATAATAAATAAAATCAGAAGAAATCGACTAGATTCGATACGAAAAAATCCTTTCTGTAAAGTTGCACGCCTCGACCAAAAATTTGAGATATGAGACCTCAACCTTCTTTACATTTTTCGTACGGAGGTCAACAGAAATCAACCATGTTGACCTCACTGAACATCCAAAGGCTCGCGGAAGTGAATTTCAACAGGAGGAGTAGCATATGCCCATATCGAGAGCGATAAATAGGTCTGAGACTGAGCAGTTAATTACTGAAAGAATTGTATGTCTAACATCTAATTAACCTTATAGGAATCAGATAAAATGTGACTACGCACTACAAATTACTTCGAGTGGAATATATTAAACTAAATCGCTAATTATGTTTTTGAATGCTTTACTTTTTTCCAGCTTCACGTCGCCTAATAAAAATCACTTTCCAGTTATTATAAGCTGGGCGAAGTCACTTTCTTCGATAGAAGATAAATTCAGTATTTGTCATTAACGAAGCACGTTCTTCCAAAGAATGTGCCAGTTGATGGTTGGAGGAAGTGAGAGAATTTGATGGAAAAAATGTTCATCAGTGAGAGGAATATCACTAACAATTTTCAGGAGTGTGAGTGATATGAATGCAATTCCTATTATTGGGTTGAGATGTTTTTTGAACTGTAATGCATCACTGAATCTCATACATCCTATATTTAAATATCTACAACCCACCGAAAAAATAGTAGAAATTACTATATCATGATCATAACTGTGCCATATGAACCTAAAATTTCTGCCTTTTGTATTGATTCTGTTCCCTACTAATCAATATAGTATTATTAATTTCAAATGTAACAAATCTGTAGTTGATATAGTTCAATATGGTATGACATACCCATTTCCTTATGGTTGGTTAATTTCATTGAAAAATTTCCATGTTTCCATCCAGATATGTATGAAATCAGCAAGATTTTCAAAAACCATGTTCGAAATGCTGTTGAAGGATACATTTTCTAACAATTTATGAAAATATATGATGGAATCGGCCGATACTTGATGAAAATCCATAACTAACGTATTCTAAAAACACTTTATTGTGTGATTTTCACTAGATAGTTCTACAAAAACGCAACACGTGTTTTTTCTACAAAAAGATGTTATTCTGGTGCCGCTTTTTCATGAATGAACTGCTACTTTGTAAAAGGGCAAAATTGTTGAAAATCGAATTTCAAATTCTGTTAGGTCTAAAATCTGCACGAGATTTGAATCTCTCTTTCATCCTGTTTGTAATAATTAGGAAGTTGATATATCATATTTCATGTCATCTATTATATTTCTGTTGATGTTATTTTGATTTGATCAGTGTGATGATAACAATAATTTCAATTATATTCCAAAAGGCTAAATTTAAGTAGGTAAGTCACGAGTTTATGCATTTGTTTTGACCCACTTATTGGGCAATATGATCTAAGATAAACCATCAAACTATTACTTATTCTGGCTGTTACTTATTTACCCAATTACGTAATGGAAGTACTTTTGCAGGATAATTCACAATCTAAAAACTTTGACTTTATTGTACCAACGATACAATTTACGGTTTTCGAAGGTTCTCAAGATTTCAAAGTCTCTTCAATAATGCAAATCGCCATCAATATTTGCACAATTTCCGTTCTCGTTTCACATACGCCATTAATACAATTTAGGTTACAAAATTGTGCGTCAATTAGACAGAGTAATTAAAACCGATCGAAGAGTAAAACACTCGCGTCTCATTTCCGCTGAATGTCTATCTAATAGAAATATTGAAGGTACTTTGAAAACATTATTACACAAACTTATCCACACAGGTGGAACTATCACAATACCATTACCTGAATCAAGTGTTATTATTATTGTTATCACTCGTGTCTTCGACGTCTTGATCCATGCATTCTATAGTCGATTTCATTTTGCAGTCGATGTCCTCTTCCTTATTCGAAGCTTCCGACGTGGTTGAGGATCTCGAAGAATAATTATCCTTATCTGAAAAGTAAGAGGAATCCCTCTTGCTGCCCTCAGGAGATATAGGTTTCTCCTGGCCCATCTTGCCAGAATCGAAGAGTTTTGGTAAGTTAATGGGGAAGTTTGGCATCTGCTTTGGCGGTTGCAAGTGTTGCAGCAACCTGCCATCAGTAACCTTTCCCATGAAGGACCTGATTTCCTCAAAGTACGACTCCTCGCTGATGCTCCTAGCAGTCATGTTCCTCCTCTGCAAACTCCTCTCATCCAAGATAGTCGGACCGTCAGCTTCGTGCTTCTTCAGATGCCTGTCTAGGTTAGTCTGTTGTCCGAAACACCGTTCACAAAGCGGGCATTTGAAGGGTTTCTCCTTGTTGTGAATATTTCTGACATGTCGCTGGAGATTACTCGATATACTGAAAGATCTCTCGCAGTACCTGCATTTGTATGGCTGCTCCCCAGTATGCGTTCTTAGATGCCTAGTGAGATTAGCGGACCTAGGAAAAACTTTTCCGCAAAACTTACACGCGTACCTGTCTTTGAGCTTTCCACCTGCGGGGTCGAAAACTTTTGGAGTCTGAGGAGTGGGCGGGTTCCGTAACATGTCGAAAGGTACCTGATTCACTGGAGGACTGAGCATCGAGGGATTGACAAAGGGGTATCTTTGAGGGTACCCAGAGGGAGAGCTAGGGTAAGGTATCGGAAGTCTTGGCAGGTTCTCTCCCTTTTGAGCGCGATACATGACTTCCAACATCATGGGGTGGATAGGTTGAGGAGGAAACAGCATACCAGAATAGTTCGATAATTGGGGGCTGAAAGTCTTTGGCAAACCATTACTGCTACTACTGTTATTAGTACTAGCACTGTTATTGTTCCTAACAGGACTGTTTCTCTCTTCCACTATCACTTCGTCTTTATCACTACTCACACTAGGAGTGGGAGATATCAAGTTCCTATTCTCATCCTCCACTTGCCGTCGCAGTAACATCAAAGACATTTTCTTGTGCTCCACCCTTAAGTCCAGGGGCTGCTCCTCGGCGTCTTGGGGGCCTTGGGGGGGTCGACTTGCCGGCGACATATGAGGCCCTGGTGACCTCGTGTTCCGAGAGAGATCGAAGGGCATTTCGTCTCCAGGGGGTACCCTGATGGAGAGCGGGTATACGGCCGCTTGTTTCGGAGAGCTGTGGCCTCCAGACGCCACCAACATCTTCCGGGGGAATGAGTCTTTCTCACGCATTGTCAGTGGGAGGGTGAAGGGCGCTGGTGGTAAGTATCGGAGCCAAGGCAGGCCCGTGTCGACCACACTCATGGGAAAACTGAGATCTGGAACAAAAGAGAAAAAGAGTCAGGAGTTTGTCGACAAGTTGCCACCCTGTTTCTCACTCAGAATTATGATTTTACGAAAAACACCCATTTCATGAAACTAAGTGAACAAAGAAAAATGAGGAAATGAAAATAATATCATCTGTTTAGTTTCGGCTTTCAATGTTTATAAATTCATTTCAATTGAATGGGTTAGCATTGAATGTTAGGGAATATTCTACTATCAAATCGTTATTTTAAAACCTCGACGCTTGTTTCGATCATCAAGTGATCATCTTCAAGAAAGAGATCAAACAGTTTGATGGATTTTATATGTGTATTTGTCTCAGGTACCAGCCAATGTGAGACCATCGTTTGACGAATAAATACGTATTATTGCGCATTTGAGTTTTATTATTTGATTCTAGAGTCTTTTTTGGCAGTTTGCTACCAATTTAGACGTTGCTTGGTGGGAGCCAAGAGCTTTCAATGCCGCTTGACGGTCCGAGAATATTTTCATTGACTTGTGAGTGAGGTTGGATTTACCTAATCTCTCTGCACACAATTCAATAGCGTGAATTTCCGCTTGAAATACAGTCGCATAAGTTCCTAGGTAGATAACTCTGTCCTGGGTCTGAGACTGAAAACACCTGCACCAGAACCCGAAGGTGTTTTTGATCCATCTGTGAACCAACTATCTGCTCTTAATATTTCCTTCTCCCGCATTATGGGACAGTACGTCTAAAACATAAAGACGCGCTTGAGTATTTCTAAATGACTATTTTTTTTACACATTATAATAGTGGCCGCGAGTTTGCGTCAGATCGAAATCGTCAGATTATTGAATGAGAGCATTTTTTTGGTGCACTCAACACCCCCTTAGAAAATCTGACGCGCTCGATTTTTTTTTCATTTTTAACCCTTACGTACAACCACCCACATCATGCAAACATTATTAAAAATACGTATTACATTGATGGTATCAATATCTGACGCGCTCGAGTATGAAACAGTTTTTTTTACATATTTAATAATCTGTAGCAGCTTCCCCCACCGATGGGAAGGTATATATTATATAACATTTTTCTTCTTATCATCTAAGCTTTGCAACCTAATAGGTCCTATGACGCTCGAGTGAATCCCCATTTTGTATCGTGGGCTCCCCTGCTATTTTATTCTGTAGAACAATGGCAGATGACGAGTGGGATCTTGTGAACATGGTTCTGAATAATAATACATCACGCTATCAGCGTTTTACTGAGAAGGAAAAACATAACCTCGATGCAAAATGTTGAGCTTGTATGGAAGCTGAAATGGGCGATAATGGTGACCCTTCTGATGACGGCGATTATGACACAGACCAGAATATGATTGGGATGCGTCCGGTGTTGAAGTTGAACGAAAGATAGAAATCGATGTCAAACAATGGCAGCCATTGCTACTCTTTGTCAGACTGAGACTGATGCAACTCACTTTATTTCAAAAAATGGTACGAAACGATACAAAGATCCTCCACCGAGCAGTCGTATACGTGCTCAATATTATCGACTACAAACAAAATAAACCATTACCAACGAAGAAATTGATTCATGATTCGCTTTCAATGTTTCTCTGATCACTGCAGTTATTGCTCAAATTATCATTCACGAAACGAAGCGCAAGGTCAACCAGGTAGCTGCTGCATGGAATCAAAAAAATTTACCATACAGAAGCAATGGAAGAGTTTGACGCGTTCGTTGCGATTATTTTGTATGCTTGGCTGATAAAATCCAACACCGAGCCTATGAAGGAACTATGGGGCTCAACTCATGCTCCACTATTCAAAGTTTGCTTTATCGTTTTGTGTCAATTACAAAATTTACTTGCCAAGCACTAGATGTACATTAATACAGTAATAACACAGAATGCAAATACAATCTTTGTAATATTTTTGTGATTCGTTTTACTGCCTATCTGTCTCAATAAACCAGGAATATTTTACCTGAATTAAAATCAATCTTTTTTTTTGCCATACTACTCATATTTTACGCGTCTTACCTGTCTATATCATTCAGGCACTTCATACAACCATAAGCTTCATACAGATACTCACATAGTGACACACTTTTAAGATACCTGCATACTTATCATTCATGTGATCTCAGTATATTTTCTGAAGATCCCTAGGGACCCTGTTCTCCGATTTACCGCTAGCGGGACTGTCACCCACAGGAGGGTTGAATTTCTGGATTACCAAACCACTGATCCAAAAAGAAAGTCTATCAGACAGTGTGCACTATTTATTCATCCTCACGATCTCAATATTATTCATCGATAATGACTACAAAATGATGCTAGAGGTGAATAACAAACGCATGCAACAACAACCAGTGATTATTCTATCATGCTCCAGTCACCCCATCCAAAAGAAAAACGCGCAATACGAACGGCCAGTTCATTTATGGACTTCAAATAGCTCTTTACGGTGTTGTTTACGATATTGTTATGGATGCTGGAAATGATTCACAAGAGGCAAAAAGGATAACGAGTTCAGATTTAATTGTGTTTTCATGAATAAAGAAAATATAAATTAAAAAAATAGTTTATTTCAGAATATCAAAGAGAAATAGAAGTTATGATTGGTGGGGGGAACTAAAACTCCCCAAAAGCCTTTGCAAAATATGCCACCGTGAACCAGCCTACCCAAACTAAGGTGCAAGGCATCGTGCCGTCAAGTGAATGGCCGCAGGGTGATATGCGCTTACGAACGATCCCCTTGGGGATCATCGAAAACTCATTCTACTCAGCCTACCTCTGGTAATGCGGGGCTCTGCCAGAGGTGACCAACTCTTTCCTTGCTACTCGTGGGAACACACATGAATGAAACAAACACGAAAACAAAAAAAACAGAAACAAAAACCAATCCCGAGGCTAGCCAGAAGTGCTCACCTCAATCTAAGGCGGTGGCTGGGAATGAACAGAAATGTCCACTCCAATCTTCCGCTGGGAATGAGGCTGGACATAGCAGATTACCTCGTGTTGTAATGCAAATGCCAAGGCATAAGCGCATTTGCGGCACCAAGGCGAAAAGGAGAAAAAGAGGCAGGAGTAGCAACTATAAGTGCACCCTCCTCCTCCCCCACTCCACCTTCAACAGCAAGGTCACTTCCTGAGGCGGACGCCAAGAGCTCCGCCTTGAATAAAGACGAGGAACCGGCTGTACCTGCAGGAAAGCTACCTCACTTGTGCACCTCCACGGAGAGAACTCCAAGAAGGTTGAAGAAGCCGCGCAACGACAGTTGTCGCTGCACCTTCCAAAACCTTAGTGAAGGCCTCCGTGAGACATCTCAAGGTTGCCAAAGAGAGTGTGTGTTCGGCGGGTCTTGGCCTACACCTGCCAATATAAAGGAGATGTTTCCTAGTCCACCTTCCTAGAAAGGACAGGATGGATGATGACCTAGGAGGGCAACTCCTCGGGAGGATGTACAATGGGTCACATGTGGCCTAAGTGCATGGGCTTAGTCTTTCCCTACTCTCCTTCCCTACTCCCTATTTATTTGTATTTATCACCCTTACAGTCCAATAAAGACTAATTACATGGATAAACTGTTGGCAAATACACTACAATGAAAACTATCAAATATAGATCTAGATTACTAAACTGCTGGGGGTCTACACTCACCCTCCCTACTCTACAGATATAGACACAGATATTCATATTCAGTTTCAAGAAACGATTTTGTTTTTAAAAAAAGAGGTCATTCCGAATGGAATGAGCCCTGAATCATGATTTTCGGTGCCCTTGGAGAGAAGTTCCAAAAAAAATCTTGTGACCCAGACTACAAACTCCAACTATGTATATGAATAATAGTTTAGAAACAAAAGATTGCGCACGATAATATATTGAATCTTCAATTCATTTCAGTGTCTTCGCGGATAAATGAATGAAACATCCTCCAAAACTTCTCACATTAGTCAGCCACTTCCGACAGAAAGTATAGCGCTGACAGAGTCTACCACCTGCGAAAGAAATCGGCACAAAAAGTATATATTTATTACCGAGTACAATTTTGACGTGTTGGAATTGAGTAAATTGGAGGAATCCACCACGCTAATTGACGTGCTCGCCGTATAAGAAGCTACTCTGAGTTATGGCCTCCTTCATAGGAAACTGAAGTAGGTAGTAAATCTAAAGAAGAATCGATGAACACGGCTACGCCTTCTAATTGCGTTTTTTTTGCGGAACGCGGGTGAGGGTTCTGATTTACCTACTTCAGAGTCAAAGTCAAAGTCAAAATATGCTTAAGATTCATATCTTATTGACAAAGCGTGGTTAACATAATTGAAAAAACAAAATTTCACATGTTAGCTGTCGCTACTTAGTCAGGTAATAACTATTCGAGTAATGTTCTCAAAAAACTGTTCACCATAAAATGATATACATTGCGAGTTTGTTGAATGAAATTTCAAGTGGTTACTGAACATTTCACATTGTACATACAACAAAAAAGGACAGAAAGAGTCAACAAAAGTAATTTGTATTCACATAACACAATTCAATACTCTTATGAAAATAGAAGAATTTATCTAAAACGTTTTCAATATTGACTTCAGGAAATGTATTGAAAGTCAAACATATGTCGAATTGAAAGGTATCTTGATAGTAATCTGATAAATTATAAAAGGCTCCCTCACAAAAAAATTTTCAAAACTTTCCCGAAGTTATTGTTATGGCATGCACCTTTTAGAAACGATGGAAGGTGATTGAATATTCCCAACCCGCAATTGCGGGTCCAACCTGTTCAGTGTAGTAACAGGTTGTTTAGTGTAGTAACAGGTAGTAACAGGTGGTTTAGTGTAGTCACAGGTTTAGTATAGTCACAGGTAGTCACAGGTAGGTACTGAGACAAGTTCCTATTATGACATGCACCTTTTAGAAACGATGGAAGGTGATTGAATATTCCCAACCCGCAATTGCGGATCCAACCTGTTACTGGGACAAGTTCCTGTTATGGCAAGCACCTTTTAGAAACGATAGAAGGTGATTGAATATTCCCAACCCGCAAATGCGGGTCCAACGTGTTTAGTGTAGTAACAGGTAGTAACAGGTTGTTTAGTGTAGTAACAGGTTGTAACAGGTAGTAACAGGTGGTTTAGTGTAGCCACAGGTTTTGTGTAGTAACAGGTAGTAACAGGTTGCACCTGCAATTGCAGGTGCAACCTGTTAAATGATTGAAAGGATCTAGTTTACAAACCGGTTTTCAAATTGACGTATCCACATTGTCACAAGTAAACCAAATTCAGGTACTTAATTGAGCTAAGTACCTGTATTCTTACCTAAATTGGTGTCATATGAGGGCTTATGAAATGAATCGTTTTTAGTTCAGTGTATAACGTCAGTTACAAATAAAAGTGGTAAAAAACAAAAAAAAAAGTTTCCTTTCTTTCTAGTTGCTACCACGCCACTAGTAAGTGCCATGCATGGCCGTTAAAATAAAATTTGAAATTTCAAATCCTTTAAATGTTACTTCTGAATAAGTTTTATATATATTTTGTCTTTAAACCATAAAAATTTAATTTTGTGACACTTTTCTACATAATGAAAAGGACTAAGTTTGTGTTTCTCAGTTTTTACTATAACCTCAAGTTAATGTCTTGATAAAGGAAATAAACATTCTCGAAAGCTCGACCATATAACAAAGAGAGCTTTTTCGAGCCGAAAGTATCCACTGTTGTTTGGTTATCGATAAAGAAGTCAAGAATTCTATTAGGAGAACAGTACACTTCTTTTTCATAAAAAAATGAAATACCTACATCAAATAAAGTTTCGACAGTTATTCGTGAAGACAGTTGTTTCCTGATATAAGAAGAACTCGATTATGGAAGATATCACATGAGCTGAATTTCACTTTTGGAAAGCAAGATAGCATAATAATAGAAAAATCAAAGATTGTAGAATGGAGAAGAAACTATTTAAGTTAATGTTAAGTTAAGTAAAGTTAAGTTAAGTTAAGTTAATTTGGATAAAACATGGGTCAATGAGGGTCATACTGTCTCAAAGGTTTGGCAAGATCAGAACATCAAAAGTGGAAGACAAGCCTTCATGGAAGGTTGGTCCACTGGTTTGAAAATTCCATTTGGAAAAAGTCGTCGTCTTATCATCACTCACATAGGCAGCAGTGAAGGATTCGTGAAAGATGGATTGATAGTGTTTGAATCGAAGAAAAATGGGGATTATCATCAAGAAATGGATGCCACAGTATTCGAAGAATGGTTTAAAAACATACTTGTAAAATATCCGCAGAGATCCGTAATAGTAATGGATAACGCAAGTTACCACAGTAGACAAGTCGAGAAGCTGCAGACGTCGTGTTGGAAGAAAGCAGATATTACTGAGTGGTTACAAATGAAAGATATTCCTTTGGAATCGACCATGTTGAAAGCGGAGCGCCTCAACTTGGCTAAACGTCATAAGTCAAAATTCGTCAGGTATGTCACCGATGAGATGGCGAACACAAAAAGAATGTCGGTTCTTCGATTGCCACCATATCACTGTGAATTGAATCCGATAGAGTTGGTTTGGCTCCAATTAAAGTATTCATCGCAAGGAATAACAATACCTTCAAGCTATGTGAAGTAAAAAATACCTAGTGCTCTGGAAACAGTCGACCAAAAAGCTTGGGAAAAATGTATCGACAAAACAATCAGAATCGACCATGTTGGTCGATCACATCAGAAATGTGGGATCTGGATGATCGCATAGACTCATTATCAAAAAAAATTATTCCAGTTGTCATCAATCCTAATGAAACTGATTTATACAGTGAAGAATGACTCAACGAATCCCTGTAGACTTTTATCAGAATAAAATTATCGCAATGTCTTATTCGAAGTTAAGTATTCCCGTTAAATCTATAAAATTGTTTCTGAATCAACTATAAAATCCAATAAGGAATATGAATTTTCATTTCCAAACCAACATGAATATATAAAGTGTATCTCTCAGTGCAGCCACACTTTTCTACTTCCTGAAAATGTCAAAGTCGAAGCCGAAACGTCGAACAACGCAAAATTTTGAACGCGGTTTAACTCGAAATCAGATGTTCAAATTTCTAACCGCGGAAATCTATTCTATTTGTATACTTATCTTCTGATGTGTCGAATACTTTATCCATCTCCATTATCATACCGATGATCAATTTGATATTATCGGTGTCAATGATAATGATAATATCAGATTCATTTATATCAAAAGACGAATCATAACTACAAATTATAATGATTTGATTTAAATAGGTTGGATGAAGAAAATGGATACAGTCTTTAAAACGTCACCAGATGATACATATTCCTTTCAATATGCAAATTTTTTTAAATTCCAGTTAATGACCAATTTGATTTTTTTTCCAAAAAGCTAATTTATCCAATGCGGTAATTTTTGGCACTTTCTACATTTGTATTTATTTGTGAATTTAATATTCTGATTATTTTATAGATCTGTAGGAGGTAACAATTCTAATTGTCCTTCCCAAGATAAAATATTTGAACAAAATTAGTTTTCACTATATTTTAATAATTTCCTCAACATACAGAAAATTTATATTAATACCTCCAGTCCGACGCCTATTAATATTATCTTAAACGTAATATCAGAAAAAACATCAAGCGGTTCTTTTGGAGATATTTTCGCATTCTTTGTCGGTGTTTTCGCGTTCTTTGTCGCATATACCTATTTTAATTGCTTTTAGCGGTGTCCTCGAGGGATATAGAGGGTAGTCATATCTCAATGATTTTGTGAGTGAATTGTCGTGCTACTTGCTTGAGACGACTATGTTGCTTTCTTTGATGTAGCGACATGTTTGCATTCTTGAAATTCTTTTACTGTCTGACAATACTGAAGGAACTATAATTTCTGTGATAATTATATTATCAAATTAAACCTATGATTTCTGTGACAGCATTTATTGAAAATTTCAATATCTAGTCACAATCAATTTGATGAGGACTGACTGGAATTGTGAGAATGACGCATAACCAAGTCCCAAGAATCACGTATGATTCAAAAATAATTACACCCAGATCCTAGATATCAATTTCATGGTTGTCATTTTCATCGCCGTTGGTAAGAAGGTTATCGATGTTTTGGTACCCTAGCTTTCAAAGTTTTCATCGTTTCTTCGGTTTGAAGGAAATCATCTGTGTAGTAATTTTTCTAGACGGATTGTTTTTATTCTGAGCACTGCGATAGATCTCCAGCTTTGGCAAGGTGTATGCTTCGTCAGTAAGCAAGTGAATATGTAGTGGACGCCACATCTTTTCCACCAAACCCAAACGATCAGTGGCTGAAGATGGAAAGCTACTGCGAGCCAATCACGTCTATTTTTCCGTTTCTGCTCTGGCTCCTATCCCGCCCGACATTCCTAGCGAAACATTTTGATTACATAGCTGGACGCAAGACCATAACTTCAAGCGAACAGTTTCGCATATTTCGATAATTCGATGTTTTCTTCTCTGTAATTGCATTCATCCCGATCCAGGTGTTGCGCACAATTATTAAATTACCATCGACGTGTTCGATCGTATTATCTTCGGATCTATCGGTGGTACGTGCTGGGCAGGGCCGAACTGGGAAGAAATGATCCCATTGCCCGGTGCTTTCTACAGAATTTCTAAACTTATATTCCATGGCTAGAGAGAGTATCAAATATGGCAGTTGGAAAACACATGCTCTTCACAAACTTCATTTGAAAAATATATCACGATATGTTTCCCTAACATAGTAGCTTCTTCAACAGTGATTTGAATTCTACAAGTTGCTCCTTACGCTGATATAAATATACCACAAGTAACTACAATTGAGACTACTACCAAATTACCTAAACCTATACAATTCTTATATACCTGAGGTACCTCTTCAAATATGATTACCTAAGACATATTACCGCATTTCTACATGCTTCCTTGTTTTTTAAGAAAACAAGTTCAATAATGGTGATCTATTCGAATCCAGAATTTCCATTGCTTCCAAATGATTCAGTTTCAAACTTTTATTTTCTATGTGTAAAATTTCGAACTCTTCGTCAAAGATATGATTTTCTTCTAGAAGATGATTTGAATATGTTGATCTTGTTTTCTTATTTACATAGTTCATATAATGTTACTGGATTCGATTTCTGAATGTTCTGCCAGTTTGATCGATATACACCTTAGGACACCTTGCACATTTTAATTTATATACTCCTGATTTCTCGAATTTGAAAGTTTTGTCTTTATTATTTTCAACAAACGATCCCAATTATATGCAATTTCAATATCTCGTTTCCTCAAAAATGAAACCACTTTTTCTGTTGTTTGTCCAAAATACGTTGAAGCTCTATAATTTTGATTATCTAACTCATCAATAGTTTGATATAGTTTGAATTAACGAAATTTAACGTATCAATTACAATCTCGAGGTGTAGTTTATGAAATTACTATGGATCTGCATCAAGTAACGGCCAAATAAGAAATATAAAAAGTCATTGAAACTCATCAATACAGTTTATTGTATAATTTTCACTTAGAAGGGTTTCGCTATACAAAAGCTTTCTCAAGCGCGGGTGTTGTAAAACGCTTCAAAGTGAAAATCATACAATAAACTGTATCGATGAGTTTCAATATGGATTTTCGTCAAGTATCAGCTAGTTCTATTCAATTAGAAAATAACTGAAAAATGAACAAATGTTAATGGCTATTTCTAACACATCAACACCAGGGGGAGTATCGCTCATTTTGTATTCCCCACACGGCCAGTCCGACTCTGGTGCTGGTAACGGGGCTCCGACAATTTGTCTATGTAGGTCTATCGAAGTCACGAAGAGCCACTGGCTTGTGGGTGCCTGACAGGGCTATTTATCGACAACTTCCGTGTGTTACACATAGATCGGATTCTCTTAGGGCGGTGTCTTTCTTTACTGCTTCGGCAAGCATGTTTTATGGACTCCAGAGCTTGTTTACGGTTATCTATATTCTTTTCGTCGGAGTTTTCCTCGCTCTACTAATGTGGGATGGTCAGTGCCGATGAATATTCATGGGTTCGAATGTTGGTAGTAACCGCGGATAAGCTGCGGGTTGATTTTTTTGCGAAATGGTACAGGTAGGAGAGTAATGTGTAATTAATTTCGTACCAACTGGCACCGAAGCATAATTTGATAGTTCAAGATAAAAGTACAAAGGCTTACAGAACTGGGTTTCAACAATAGTGGAGGAATAGACATGACGGAGTGCTCATATTCTTAATTTCTGATGTTGCCACCAATAGCTCTTTTCTTGAACATATCAAAATGAAACCAGAGCCAGTGATTGAACAGAAACGTTACCCGATGAAGTAAAAACCTGGGAAGGATGAGACAACAAGCCTTCAAAACAGAACGGAGCCCTGTGGAAATGTTAGCCAAGAGAACTTTTGCAGGATGTACTTAGAGAAAGTGGAACATATCCAAGTTTGTGCTAGTCTCGATCAGATAGTCCCAGGTTTCAATGAACAATCATCTGTGAATAAATACCGGAGAGTTCTCAAGCTTTTCCAGATGCATTTTCCAAGGCCAGAATTGAATTCAACACTTAACGAATTCAGAATTGGAAGTCTCCGAAACAATATCCCAGGAGAATTGGCAGGTTGCGAAGAAAGTAGTAAACTTTTATCTATTCTGTAAAGCTGCAATGAAGATCGGAATTCTTATAACAAGAGTTGTGTTCATCAGTAGAACAGTATATACTTGGAACCTCGAGACTATTCAGGGCCATTATTCTGATACCTAGTACAACAACTATGAGATCAATTAGTCTCATTTTATTTGTATTGAGGACTCTAGGAAAACTAATTGACATGCATGATAGGGGCATAGCCCTGGATGCCTCAAGACCAATATGCTGCACTGCATCGAGACCAATATGCATACAGGTTAGATACTAGTGCAGGAAAGGAGATAGATGGAACTAGTGTCTGCTTTTTTTTCAATATTTGCTCAGTGGTCGATGAGATAGTTCTGGTCTCTTGTTCTTTACTTTCCAGGTTTCCATATTATTTCATTCAATAACTTTGTTCAGGCTCTACCACAGCTTCTGTGGATCGCCACAAAATATCAAATCAGGTTTCCAAGATCCACTCTAAAAGTAATTTAGAGGTTTATTTGGCAATAGTGGAGTTTGCCGTGTTTCCGACGATGAATTATCAATTCAACTGGTTATAGTTAGGTTAGGTTAGGTCCAAAGTGAGAGGGTATATTCGACCCTCCATCGCAATCCGCAGAGGTTTATTGTGGCTCACACATATTCACACTCTACCAAATAAACCCAGCTTCTCAACGATGCCGATTAGTTTGTATGGTGAGTGGTCTTCCAGGTCAGATGATAAGAGTGCGGCTGCTCTGACGTACGTGATGATAAGAGTACGTCAGAGCCGTACTCTTATCATTCACTTAGGGAATAACTGAATCACAAATGATCCGTATCCAGCGGGGCTACATGGAAGCAGGCATTTGATGGCCGGTTTACTCAACCCCCACATCCCAAGCCAATGCACTCGCCAAAAACAGCATGCAAAGTGGTTCAGGCAGTGAAAGATGAACAAGGACAGCTCATGAGACTGCAATACATCCTGGAGTGAATATTTGATTTTCAGGACTCGGACCACATCTTTAGATTTGATCCAGTCGGGTCTGGAAATCCTTACCGCATAAACTCTTTTATATTGTTGAAATCATCAATTTTGAAGGAAAATTTAACGTTTATTTTATTATTGTTGGGATAACAGATTAGTTGTAACCATTGGGAAAAACTTCAACCTCCTACAAAAAAATACAGAAAGTAACAAGAAATATCTGAAACTAATATTTTCACTAATATCGATAGACGGTTCTCCCCAATATCTATCGGTAGGCTAGTGAAGGCTTCTGAAGGAACAATGTTTCCTAAAAACGAATCATTGTGACATGGTTTATGGCCCTTTTCTTAGGAAAACTGATGCCTCCCGTACCCAAAAAGTCCAAGTCATGTCTACGTATCATTCGCAGTCTCAAAAGAAGGGATACGATTTCACATAAGTTTGAAGAAACGGGGTAGTTAAGTATACATATAGGACAGATGTTCATAAACTTGATTTGAAGAGAAAGCATTCCATTGATGCCAAATGAAGAAATTCACAAATCCTTCTTCTTTCATCAGATTGCCATATATGCCTCTTCATTGGATATTCCTAATTCTTTGGTGTCTTTCAATTAGTTCAAAAATACGAAAACAATTGGAATTGATGATATCTGATGCAATTCCATAACTAACGTTTGCAATAAAAACCGAGTAGAGAAAAGTCTTTCTTTCGTGTGATTCAATGTTTATATGAAAGTAGCTTTTTCAGGAGGACTTTTTCTTCCAGTTTGTGTCTGAAAGTTACTTCTTTGCATGATCTACAGAACTATGTATAGAGTTACTTATTCTGAAATTGATTATTTCCTTCCGTTCTTTGAAAGATTCATAGAAAATAGTAGGAAAATAAAACCTTTCCTTCTTAAAAAACCCAGAATGAAAATGTTGAAATTTGTAGGTTTCCATCTTTTGAAATGAAACTTTTGGCAAATAAACGAAATGGAATATCACAATTACTATAATGACAAATCAGAGGATTTCTATTTTTAACACGCTTTTATTAGCTTCACCTGTATGCATGTATGTTTGTTTGTTTGTNTTCTATTTTTAACACGCTTTTATTAGCTTCACCTGTATGCATGTATGTTTGTTTGTTTATAACTCTTCTTTTTATTTCATATTCATTCTCGTTTGAATGCTCGGGATCTATATCTGACAGAATTATCGACATTATTGCTTGATCTAATCGCGAGCAGATATCAATGTTCATTTTTCAAAACAATATACGCTTTTAAAGAACATCGAACTAAAAAGTTATTTTTTCAAATAAGCTCAAAACAATATCGAACGAAAAATATTAGTACTATTGTGGAAAAAAGGTGGGGGCTTTGTGCCAATTTTTTGTATATCAAGCGCCAGTCTCTTGTTTTACAATAATAATAGTATTTTTCGTTCGTTATTGTTTTAAGCTTATTTATTGAAAAAAGATTTCAACTCTTCTGTTCGATGTTCTGTAAAAGCGTGCTGTTTAGTTTTTTAAACTATATTTATTCTATAACTTTGCTAAGTTTTATTTGTCTTCTCCAAGTAAACGTCAATTTTCGGTTTATTTTGTTCATTTTTCGATTATTTATGTACTATCCGTGATAATACTTAAAGAATTTCCATAATCAATTAAATTGAAGACGCGTTTCGCTACATAGTAACTTCATCAGAGTGGTACCACTCCAACAGGTAATGATGAAGCTGGCGCCTTGAATATAATTCATTGTGAAAATTCTTCAGTTATCATCACGGATATTACTATTGATTTCCATCAAGTAATGGGCCAGAGTATTGAATAAAAATATCATATACATACATACAAAAACACTAAATAACAGAAACAAATAAAAATGTCCATGTTCTTTTCATGTCGTGGGTTTGGTTGATGAATTCTGAAACGTAAGTCGTCTCCAACTTCATAGGACTATTTATAGTTTTGTTGTCATTTGGTATAATATTGAATATGTGAGATTCAAGGTGATTTGGGCACAGTTGCTCTATGATTTTTTGGACCTTTCCATTTTTGTTCGTTTATTTCAAGTTTTATTTTTGTTGAGTAGAATTTAAAACCTCCTACGAATCTATTGATGGAACTTTTTCCAGACCAGAACAAAATACTTTTTCTCGAAGCGCGTTTTGTTCACAAAGTTAGCATCATCAGGAGATGACTAAGAATCTAACTTATCAATAGTTTCATATAGTTTGAATTAACGAATTTTAACGTATCAATTACAATCGCGAGGTGTAGTTTATGAAATTACTATGGATCTGCATCAAGTAACGGCCGAATCAATTAGAAAATACTCATATTAGGTTCTACAAAAAGCTAAAAAAAAAATAAGAAATATAAAAAGTCATTGAAACTCATCAATACAGTTCATTGTATAATTTTCACTTAGAAGGGTTTTATGAAAACCGCGACACGTGTTTCGCTATACAAAAGCTTTCTCAAGCGCGGGTGTTGTAAAACGCTTCAAAGTGAAAGCTCTAATAAACTATATCGATGAGTTTCAATATGGATTTTCGTCAAGTATCGGCTAGTTCTATTCAATTAGAAAATTACTGAAAAATGAACAAATGTTAATGGCTACTTCTAACACATCAACACCAGGGGGAGTATCGCTCATTTTGTATTCTCGACACGGCCAGTCCGACTCTGGTGCTGGTAACGGGGCTCCGACAATTTGTCTATGTAGGTCTATCGAAGTCACGAAGAGCCACTGGCTTGTGGGTGCCTGACAGGGCTATTTATCGACAACTTCCGTGTGTTACACATAGATCGGATTCTCTTAGGGCGGTGTCTTTCTTTACTGCTTCGGCAAGCATGTTTTATGGACTCCAGAGCTTGTTTACGGTTATCTATATTCTTTTCGTCGGAGTTTTCCTCGCTCTACTAATGTGGGATGGTCAGTGCCGATGAATATTCATGGGTTCGAATGTTGGTAGTAACCGCGGATAAGCTGCGGGTTGGCTTTTTTGCGAAATGGTACAGGTAGGAGAGTAATGTGTAATTAATTTCGTACCAACTGGCACCGAAGCATAATTTGATAGTTCAAGATAAAAGTACAAAGGCTTACAGAACTGGGTTTCAACAATAGTGGAGGAATAGACATGATGGGGTGCTCATATTCTTAATTTCTGATGTTGCCACCAATAGCTCTTTTCTTGAACATATCAAAATGAAACCAGAGCCAGTGATTGAACAGAAACGTTACCCGATGAAGTAAAAACCTGGGAAGGATGAGACAACAAGCCTTCAAAACAGAACGGAGCCCTGTGGAAATGTTAGCCAAGAGAACTTTTGCAGGATGTACTTAGAGAAAGTGGAACATATCCAAGTTTGTGCTAGTCTCGATCAGATAGTCCCAGGTTTCAATGAACAATCATCTGTGAATAAATACCGGAGAGTTCTCAAGCTTTTCCAGATGCATTTCCCAAGGCCAGAATTGAATTCAACACTTAACGAATTCAGAATTGGAAGTCTCCGAAACAATATCCCAGGAGAATTAGCAGGTTGCGAAAAAAGTAGTAAACTTTTATCTATTCTGTAAAGCTGCAATGAAGATCGGAATTCTTATAACAAGAGTTGTGTTCATCAGTAGAACAGTATATACTTGGAACCTCGAGACTATTCAGGGCCATTATTCTGATACCTAGTACAACAACTATGAGATCAATTAGTCTCATTTTATTTGTATTGAGGACTCTAGGAAAACTAATTGACATGCATGATAGGGGCATAGCCCTGGATGCCTCAAGACCAATATGCTGCACTGCATCGAGACCAATATGCATACAGGTTAGATACTAGTGCAGGAAAGGAGATAGATGGAACTAGTGTCTGCTTTTTTTNTTTAGTTTTTTAAACTATATTTATTCTATAACTTTGCCAAGTTTTATTTGTCTTCTTCAAGTAAACGTCAATTTTGGGTTTATTTTGTTCATTTTTCGATGAACTATGTACTATCCATGATATTACTCAAAGAATTTCCATAATAAATTCAATTGAAGACGCGTTTCGCTACATAGCAACTTCATCAGAGTGGTACCACTCCAACAGGTAATGATGAAGCTGGCGCCTTGAATATAATTCATTGTGAACATTATTATTGATTTCCATCAAGTAATGGTACAGAGTATTGAATAAAAATGTCATATACATACATACAAAAACCGTAAATAACAGAAACAAATAAAAATGTCCATGTTTATATCATGTCATGGGTTTGGTTGACGAATTCTGAAACGTAAGTCATCTCCAACTCCATAGGACTATTTATAGTTTTATTGTCATTTGGTATAATATTGAATATGCGAGGTTCAAGGTGATTTGAGCACCGTTGCTCTATGATTTTTGAACCTTTTCATTTCTGTTCGTTTATTTCTAGTTTCACTTTTGTTGAGTAGAATTTAGAACCTCCTACTAATCTATTGATGGAACTTTTTCCAGACCAGAACAAAATACTTTTTCTCGAAGCGCGTTTTGTTCACAAAGTTAGCATCATCAGGAGATGACTAAGACTAACGCAGCACTTTCAGGTGACTGATATCTAGAATGCATATCAAATATTTGAAGTTACACCCACTCCCTTTGACTTTCATGTAACATTTTTCATCTGTAAATCCCGACTCAGAAATGATTTGAATATGAAATGTTGGAAGTGAATTTATTTTGCCTAAATTATTCAATTTCTAGTCAATATCATGTTTAGGGTTCCTTTTCAGGTGTGTCAAAAAAATCAGATGATGGTACCGTCAATCAAAGCGAGGAATTTCCTTGGGTTTCAAGGTTCATAAGGCTAGTCATATATGGATGAGAGGAGTTCCATGCCTGCTCCTTGAGGCACGCAATGAGAATCAGTCATTGAATTACTGACATTTCCATCTATATTGACAACTGATGGAAATATTGAGGATGTATTTGAAGTGTGTGTCTAAAATTAAGACATGTTCGCCCATGTTTCTGGTGAGGCACTTTTTTTGTGAACACTAATCAAATTATGTATGTAATGGAAAAAGGGATACTGGAAGTTTGCTTATGGAAAACAAATCAAAACTTCAACGAAACTCGTCAATGTTTTCTTCATTTCTGATGTTATTCAAAACATAGATAGAAAACAATGTGTATGCAATCAGTTTCGAAATTCAAGTTATATTTTCTCTTTCCATCACTAATCAGATGAATATATGAGTACTATATCAATCTGCTGTCATGAAAAACAAATTAGTTACACATCTGATTTCATTCAGAGAATAGTCAATTTTGACACCTGAAACTAATATCATACCATTGAAACATTTTAGGTTTGATTCATGATTGTAGTGGAAAAAACAATCAATCACGATTGCAGACAATGTGTATAATGAAATATTTGGCAACGAAGTTTGACTAGTCAAACAAAAGCAAATTGATGTAGTGATTATTAGCTCTACACGAATGATTAATTCACAGTAATACCCAGATTATGTGATTCCATCTGTATATGCCGTTATTGGAAGATGTTTTCAATGGTGATGCTGAGAATGATAATAATTTGAATCAAACAGTATTTTGATATTTCTGTAGGTGAAACTTTCAAAATATGAGGTTAAATAATATCAGAACAAGTGTGGAAATGGTGAACCTATGAGTTTCTCAAAAAAAATTGACGCATTGATGGGAAAGGTTTTCCATTACAGGGAAAATAGAATACCAAAATTTTCTACAACGAAATGGGTAAGAAAATCAGCTATTCAAATTTTTATAATAAAGAGTTGTATATTTGTATTTGTATATGTATATTTGGATTCGTTGTTGTCCCAAAAATATTTTTTAACACACAAATACAAATACGAATTGTATTCACCTCAAAGCGAATAGAATGAAACGCATTTTCATTTGACTAAATTTTGAAAAAAAAATTCTGTCTTATCACTTCTCTGTTTATATAGCTCATATATAACTAAAATAGAATTTCTGTCGAAAACAATGATTTTACTGGTCCCAGCGTGATCAGTAAAGTTTGCATCATATGGAAATTTTTTTATCATTGACTCCATTTGGAATTTGACTTTGGCAACAATCTCTGTCTCGATAGAGATGATAAATAACCTAAATATAATCCAAAATCTGGGTCAATCCTGAAGAATACTGAGAAATGTTATTTGAAAATACTTTTTCTGAATACAATTTTCAGTCTACGAGTATATGCAAATATTCAGTTGAATAAGATTATTGAATTTTTTTTTCTTTGTTATAAATTGCAGTGATGTACTTTGTATCTTTAATAAACTTATGTGCATGATCATTTTGTGGATAGTTTTTTTGAGATACTCAATTACTTTCTTTCAAAGTGTCTCCTTTTCTATTTGATTCTCCAAGTAGAAACATGAATTAACTAATAATGCCATTAGTATACCCAACTATTGAAATTCGTGGTGTATTTCTGAGAGTTTCATTTTGTGTTTGGTTGAAATTATTTATTTCTTGAAATGAGCTCTTAGTTTGGAATGGTAACTCATTGTAGAATCATATCAAGTTGAAAGTTGATCATATGATTGGCTTGTTCGAATTGAAAAAAAGTAGTAAAAAAATCAAACCATGGAAATATCAAATATAGATGTACATTACGTTTGTTGTTGTTCGTTGTTTTATTGCTCAACAGTAAGAAATGCTGTAACTCATTTGTACCATCATCGCAAGACAGTAATAATTTCAACCATTACAAAAAACAATAAATAATTGAAAGTGTATTCCTTTTCGTCTATCTACGGAATGATTTACACTCTCAGTTTTATACCGATTGCATTTCGAATTAGAAAAAAAACATAAACTGTACTTTCTGTGACGTAGAACTCGCGATTGTGTTCATTGAAGGTGCTATTGAAAACATAAGACAAACTCATATTTCCATTGAAATCAACATTTTCATTTGTGAATTTTGCAATTTCTGTACTAACTGGTGACCTTCACTGTTTGCAATGAGGTTTTCAAGGTTTTTGTTAGATCGATTTTGAAAATTCATCATTCCCAAAGGAATGATGAAGTTTTCCCAAGATATCTGAACACTAATGAAACTCGTCAAATCATAAACCTGTCTCCAACAACTCTGCCATACAATGTAGTTGTTCTCCAGGTTAGCGGACAACACTATTATACACAACACTATTAGTTGCATATATCTTAAATGATTTTCAAAGTTAAATATTGTATTTTTAGAATTATACTACATTTTGATAGTTATTTAGGCATATATCTACTTGTATTAGTAATTTGAACATATTCAAATTTTCATTGTACTTGTAAATTCAAAAAAATTATATACTAAAAAAAAATTAAACTGACTTTCAAGTTGATATTTATATTCATCCAATAGTTTGTAGATTTCAATTATTAGTATTTTATTGAAAGTGAAAGTACTCGAACGACCTATAAATAGTCATCTCTCGGAGGAATCAGTCCAGTCATCACCCGAAGACAATTGTAGATACTAACAATCGAAACGTCGTGAACTAACGTGACTTGGAATCTCTCCACTTTTTATTTTCATTTTGTTTTTTCATTTCTTTATTTTTATTTATTCAATTGTTCTATTTTCACTTGTATTTTATTTCACTATTATTTCATTTCAGATTTATTTTGGTTAATAAAATTGTTATTTTCAGCTATCCATTTTCAATTCTTTTTTTATAGTTTTTTCAGGAATTTCATATCATTTTACATAGTAGACAATGAAAGTCCGAACTAGCGAAATTCATCATGAAACATTGTCAATCACCTTCAAACAAACGTTTTTTTATCTTATTTCGTTAATAACAATTGCAAGAGTGGTATATTGACATTTTGTAGTATTCTGTGAAAATGCTGAAGCATTGGTGGTGCATCCTTATCAAACTGATCCCCAGTAAAAGAAGGATAAGGTATTTTCATTCTCCCTCATATTTTATGAAAGAGAAAATAATACTGCTGGTGGATCGTTATCAATTCGACATTCTGTATATCAATGTTAGCCTGACTTCTTTTTGAAGAATCATATTAATTTCATTCATTACGCTCAGTACTGTCACCATCGAAAAATCAATTTCAATAAATGAAAGAAAGTGATTACGTCAATTGTTCAAAAACCACTGGCTTCAAATCTATAGAAAATGTAATGAATTTTTTGGGTGCGGTCTAATTAACAGCCAATTATGGGTATCAAAAACAGCATCGATGATGCAAGTTTCAATTGAAATTGGTTTCTCATAGCATAATAGGATTGCTAATGGGTTATTTAAATTGAAATGGAATGGTATACAAAATTTGATTTGTTCGATATCAGCGAAAGAAAGTCTCAGAGAAATTGCTTTCAGTAGTACGCGAAATACTTTGAACATATGATTTTCAGTATGGTTTATAGTAGTTTTTCAACAACTTCATTACTGGTCACCATTATTTACTTATGAAATTTCCAATTCACGTTAATTATGTTGGTAAAAATGCCGGTTCTGATATTGAAATTGGTCGAGAATCAGAGCAATAGAATAGATAAAGCAAATAGTCTGGGTATTATTTTTTTACAAGAAAAGCAGCTTGACATATGCAGTATTTTTCTAGCTAGCCACTCAAATATCGATAAAAAGTGTTTCAACTTGTCCATTGAGGATAATTCATGAATTTATTGATTGGCAAAAAAGTGTGGGAAACGAATGAACAAGGCAATAAACAAAATCCCTACTACAAGAAATCTTCGTATATAGATGGTGTAGAGACGGTTTCATTTTTAATAAAAACTGAAACCATTGAGGATGATTGTATTCCATGTGGAATTTCATAAAAATACTCTTCCATACTTCACAATGTCGTGTCGCGTTTCCGAGTACAAACAGAATGGGAGTGTTTTTGGTAGATCCCCATAAAGTTGTAGTTATTTTCTTCTTTTTTTAAGTTTCTCACATTTTCCTGTTGAATGATGGAGAAGTAGAAATACAGATAGCTTTTTTCTTTCAAGAAATGAAAATGAAACAGTTGAAACAAATTCTCTAACCCTGCATAATTTTCTGAGTTGACAGCAATTCTATGTCTAAATAAAGGTCTGTAAAATTCTTCATATACCATGATGGTATCATTAGTTCAAAACATATCACCTATATTTGAGATGTAAATTTATAATTGTCATCAAATTATATTATTCGTAGCTACTGAAAAAAAGAACTTATACTAATATTGTTTTCTGTAAACGAAACAAGAAAAATAGATCTTCAAAATGCTATTAATTGCAACTCAGTGATTTCAACCACATTTTTTTCTAGAATCGCATATAGTTCTATCGTGTATCAAGCCATTCCCGACGAATATTTGAGTAACTGTTTCACCTGCACTATACTAGAATATTATGGACTGTTGGAGAAATTCCTAGTTTTACCATACTATATATGACTACATTGACCCTTTCTGAGTTTTAACAGCACAACCATGGTAAACTTACTTTTATTATATGTATATTGAAAAATTTCACAGAAATCGCGCTATACAAAAAACTTGGTGTTCATTCCTTATTTCATTGAAAAAATGCGGAACAAATGCTGGTCCAACAATGATAATTGTTCAGCGATAACGAAGAAACGTATCTTACAAAATGTTCTTCAAATGGTATCTATCACATTAACTTTCGTCGAGCGCAAGATTCTCATTTCTCTCACTCGTTGAAGACTCATGAAACGAAGTAATTTTGTTAACAGATTTGCAACACTCTTCCCGACGCGCGTTTCACCATCCAAGTTGGCATCTTCAGGAAATGGAATGGACAGTCCACTCCATCTCCTGAAAAGACAGCCGTCGAAAATAGTTCTTGTGTTAGCAGAACACTGCTTATTTTGAGGATTATTGTGATTCATCAAATGAAAGGACTAGAAAATCGTTGAAAAACCCAGTGAAACACTTCGAGAAATATTTTGAGAGTATTTGACATGGTTTTGATGACGAAAATACCCAGAGAAGAACTATATAACGATAATATTTCTAGTACTACAACTAGAAAAATAATCTCTCAACATTTTTTTGTAAATTTCGTCAAATTTTCGTGGGGAAATTTTATTTTTGATGGTCTCAAAGTTTTCATATTTAGTGACCCCTGGACTTTGCTGTAACTTCATACCCACTTATACAGTACTAGCTGTTTCTTTCTGTTTTACCCGCGTTACCGTGAAAACCTACCCTATGTGTTATTCCAGGTCATGATCTATCTATATACCAACTTACATTTGAATCCGAAGAGCTGTTTAAGCGTAAAAGAGTATAAAACCTAAATACATACATTACATTTATAATATTATTAGGAGTAGGATTAGTAGGATAACTAATGTATTTCATTCTGATCCTTTCAGTAGTTTTTGCTGATGCTATTCAATATTGCATAAGTGGGTAACTATTGATTGACTGACACTCTTATATTAACGTACAGCCGAAGCCACTGAACCTAGAATCTTCAAATATGCAGGAAGGTTCTTTGTATAGCGTAAATAAGCATCAAAAAATGGAATCGGGAATTTCCACCCCAAAGGAAAAAAAGGGGGTTAAAGATTGTATTCAATTCCGTCAGTTTTGAAGTTGGAAACCTGAAGTTTTGGGTTGATAAAAAAATATTGTGACTATTTGTTTAAAATGGTCTGTCACAAAACTTAATGTCACAAACCGAGTTCTACGCGAGCGAAGCCGCGGCAGCAGCTAGTCATTTCTATTTAATAAAATTGAACATAAAATTAAGTTTTTATTTTTTCCGTTCATCCAGTCTCTTCTAGATAAATCTGTTGCTTACTATTACAATATCTTACAATGTGAAAAATAAATAAACATTCAGCTGTAGACAAGAGTTGAAATACTGCCTTTGTTGATGCTACTACGTTATTATTTAAAGGCATTCCTAAAGAACGTGGTAGCTTCAATAGCTCTATTCTGTAGGAGAAATTCATTGGTCCAAGAAAATTAGGCAATAAGGTAAAAATCAACGAAACAACTGATGACGACGTACTAACTATGAGAAATTTGTGATGTTCGTCTTCTTTATACGAGGAATTGGGCAATCCTGCATTGATACTTGTCAAATATAATCCAACGCCTTTCGTGGTATTAGCCAGGGGAGCAGTTGTTTTCTAGAATAATAATAATAATAAGTCATTCATTTCCTTAAGACAATTACAGACCATATGGAAAAAGTCAGTTGTTTACATTTAAAATACAATAATACCAATACTAAAAAATTGATTTCACCGCAAATTGCCACGACAAATATTCATCCAGTTTATAAAAACACTGTTCTGTTAAAAAGGATTTTAAATTATATTTGAATGATTGTTTTGTCATGCAGTTTCTCACATCTGAAGAGAGAGCATTATATATTCTAGGAGCCATATGACTGGGAGATTGGTGAGTTATTTCAAATTTTCCAAATGGAATTGGAAAATCATTCTTTTGTCTTGTATTGAAACTATGATTTTGTTTGTTCCTCACATAAATTTCATCATTATTGTCGAATACTAACATACTCAACTCCGATATGACTAGACATGGTAATGTTAATATTTTCAGTTTCTTGCACATATGTTTGCATGAATCAGTTTGTGAAAGCCTCGTCATTGATCGTAAAATTCGTTTTTGTGCCACGAAGATATATTTTGCTATGGTAGATAAACCCCAAAATATCGCAACGTATCGTAGCCTACTTTCAACTTGTGCATAGTAGAGCTATATCAATTGATCAATATTGAGTACATGCCGCAAATTTCTAAATTGAAAGGCAATCGAATTCAACTTTAAGATTACGTAATGGGAGTGAGCCTTTCAATTGAGATTTTTATCTATTCGTAATCCTAAGAAAATTGTTTGAGATTGAACTAGTTGAGATCGATGGACCCGATTCGTTTCATTGGAATGACAACTCATTATATTCTTTTTGGATATGGTGAAACCTCAGTGCTTGCGTTTTCGAAGTATATAAAAACAAGTAATTTGCTGGAAACCATTCATTCAATGAAGTCAACACTTCATTGCATTTATCACGCAAGGAAGGGTCCATTTTTTCAGATATGATTAAGGACGTATCATCAGTGTACATTGTGAAGGATGCAGGTACAGAAAGTTTATTCAAATCATTAATATAGAACAGGAACAGAATTGGCCCCAATATGGACCCCTGAGGGACACCAATGTCTGTTTCAGTTTGCTGTGAGAAATGAGTGTTGATGGCTACATATTGTGTAAGTTCGAGTATGAATGATTTTATCTAATCTAGAGGACAGCCTCTCATACCATACTTATACAGCTTTTCCAGTAGTATGTCGTGATTGATACAGTCAAATGCCCTGCTGATGTCACGAAAGATTCCAACAGGGCATTCTTCTGCCTCAATATATAGGTGTCAGTCCATTAACCTACACCTACAGTGTACGTGAATTGAGACTGGCCTGAAGGAGTAGTTCTTTATGATAATTTGAAAAAATAGTTACTAAGGAGATACTGAATGCATTTTTGGCCAGCGAATACAGGCCCAGGAAACTCCTGTTTTGTAAAAAAAATAACATGGATTATGAGGAACATCTACGATGAAAAAAAAAAGTTGAAGGCAAAGGGGGTAGGTGTTTTTGAAGTATGTTACACGAAACAAATTATAAACATATTGCTGGAAAATATTGAAAATCAGGTTGAAAAGAAATGCAGTATGAGTTTGTTGGGGATTGAAGTGGACACCAATATATTTTGGCACAATTATGTCGCTGGAATTATAAAGGCCGCTTCTCAAAAGCTTGGAACACTGTTCCTAAACAAAAAACTGTATGCACTGAGGTGCATACTTTTGATGCTTTATAAAGCTCAAATCAGACTTTTTCTGGGGTATTGGTCTCATGTATAGACCTTCACCCCTAAGCGAACCCTGCGGCTGCTGGATGCCATCCAGAAAAGAGTCATTCGCCTGGTCTGAGACACGAACATCACTTGCAACACTGTTTCTGAGAACGTTCTTCCGAATGAATTTATTCTCCAGCGATTCGAATTTACCGCTCTTAGAGCGGTGCTTCTAGTGTTTGTGTTTTGTCCTTAAAAAATAAGAAATATACCAAGGGGGGAAATTTTCAAAAAGATATTGAGTTCTGACATCCTAAAGGGATCATCAAACGTTTATTTTTCATTTACCAACAATACAAATGATAATCTTTGTAGATATTCTCAATTCAGTTTAGCTCAATGAACTTGTGTTTTTTTCAACAGTATGTTTTAGCAAATATTTTCGCCTATAATAATAGTAATACTATTTATTCGAAAAATACACATATTTTGATGTCACAAGTTGTACGAAGCAATTTCAGAATTGATAAAGAAATCTCACAAAAGGATATACCTGTGCGTGGGTTCTGCAGAAATTGGAGTACTTAATCATGGATACAATTTCAAAAAAATCGAATCATAAAATAGTATGACTAAAAGAAAAGGTAAGAGGTTTTAAAAGAAGTATTAGACTTATTATTTCAATTATATTTTCAATCTTTCTGTATAGAGATGTTAATTACTTTTTGTGCATGTCAGTGTGATAGTAAACATTTTTCATTTCAATGTACTGGTGTATCTGAAGCCTTAGCAAGAGCTAAGGCTTCATATCTAGCAGATTCGGGAGTAGATATGAGTTGTGCTCAAGTGCTATATCACTTGAAGTTCAAGGTTTTTTGCCAAGGAAAAGACAACGAATAGTTTCTAGTGCAAGTTCCTGACCTCACTGTACTAAAAGGTGATAAAGCCTAAACTATTAGTCTGTATTACAAGAATGACACACTTTGTCGAACAGGCCTACTTGAAGACCATCGTCATATTGAATCATATGAAGATTTATCATGCCATGATGTTTTCAGTTACGAAAGAGTTTCACTCTCATCATTGGACCCAAATGAGTCCAGCTTCATTGAGAGTCTGGACTTACTTGGAAGAAATGAGAAGAAGTTTACAGAAGTGAAGATGAAGAAACTGGGAAGACGCCAAGTGTTTTATTCAACTCGGCTGGTGAAAATATGTGATTTCCAATGAGTCACATACACGTTCCACGTTTTGCCTAATTCACTTGGAACATGGGAATGATACCGAATACGTATGGCTGTGAAGACATGTAAACCCGGTGTTTGAGACACTGTAGTGTTGTTATCTCGCACATTATGTCTCTTCTGTCACGTCCAAAAGATATGTTTGCGACAAGACGGTTTATTTTATTGTGGACTGTTAAATCTGCGATGATAACGGAAATGTATGGGAACAAACAGTGCAGATAGCATTTTATTGTTACTTCACACTCGGCTTATTCGACGGAACAGCTTTGAAATTCTTGCTAAACTGGATTAACATGCTAATAGCGTTCTGAGGAAATCTGAAAATGACACCGTCGACGATAAAACCGCATTCGAGGACGTACACACTGCGGAAAACTCACGCAGGCATTCAGATGTTGATAAACAACTTCAAATTGTTAGAAATAGTCATCGTTCTATTAAGTTGGTTGAAATATTCAGTTTCCTTACGATGTTAGGGAAAAGGATTCTTTGGCACCAATTATTCATACTCTGAACTTTTCTATTCAACGGTGTAAATATAGGTATTCATTATTTTTTCAGCACATAAGTCAGCACCAGAAGAAATAATCATACTCTACGTTTTTTAATTGGGTTGTTACTGCACCTAAAAATATATTGTGTTATTCTCAATCGTTTTCGGTATTCATTTGATTCAGTAATTGACATGATGGATAAGATTGGAACCACCGGTATACACTGAATTTACTGAGAACAAATATGTTTAAATATGTTTAAAATATGTTTAGAAAAATGTGTTTCCGATCACCAGCTACCGCACTCCTACGAACGACAACCATCAGAAATCGAAACCTGTGCGAGCTAAGGACTAACGAGGTCTCACCTATTAATGTGTGATTCCTAACACGGGTTGGACGATAGCAAGTGAAAATCGAGCGTTCATGCTGGGGCTTGAACCACCGACTCACACATCTGTCTTTCGATGGGTATTTGGCTGTTGTCCTATATTGTTATTGAATATTACTTTCTGTATCTTGATGATCATTTGTTACGATATCAAAAAATATTCACCTAGTCTACACCAGCAATTGATACTCAGAAGAGTTAACAGTAGGCTGTATGGAATAAGACAGTTGTCGCTGTTTATAGATCTCATTCCACATTTTTGGATTCTTAACCTTCCGAAGGAACCTAAAATCCCGTCATCTTGTACCAGTCATGACAGTTTCTAGCATTTCTCACTCATTAGAATTTATTGAGTCTGAAATTTTTAGACTTACGTAAACAATGGTTTATTAAGTTACCCCTTATATACCACCCCTGTAGGTAATAATAGAGGTACTTTGCTTGATTGAGTACCTGAATTTACAGTTTATAATGCGGATGTGCAAATTTGAAAACCGGTGCATAATGCTTGTGAATTTCCAAGAATTTTAAATAATTGAGTTTGAGACCCTTCTTTGCATGGTGCAAAATTTCCGTATGGTTTGGATTCAGGAACTTGTGTTTACATACCAAGGAGTGGTTCGAATCATTTTTTCCTGGTATGAAAGACCTTTCATGTTTAGCATACCGTTTTTGGAAATTTTGACCACATTGTCCTACATAAATACTATTACACTCCGGACACTTAAGCTTATAAACTCCAGATTTTTCCAACTTGTCGTCGTTATCTTTGGCATTGAAAAGGAAATGAGACAACCTGGCATGAAGGATGAGGGGGAAGCCTCCCATCCTGCTTCTTCGACTTGGGAAAAAGTTGGGAAATTTTGGGCCGTGAAGATTGAAGAAAGTAATAGTAAAGAAATGAATAAAAATGAAAAACTGAAAATGAGAGAAGAAAAAGGTAGAGGTAACAAGAAAAGGGAAAGAACCGAGAGGAGGTTGGGATTTCCCAACATGAATAACTTGGAGATCCCATACTTTGAAATTCTGAGTTGTAAAAGTTGGGAAATTTTGCTGGTGGGGTTGGGAAAATTTGGATTCCCTCCCCCCTTGGTTTTTCTGTTTTTCTTTTCGCTACGGCCCTGACGGTATGTTGAACATGAAAGGTCCTTCAAACTAGGAAAAAATGTGTGGCATGCAACCACAAGTCAACCTGTTAAATGATCAAATCGATTTAATTTACTCACCGGTTTTCAAATTCACACATCCGCATTGCATATTGTACATTCAGGTACTCAATCAAGTCAAGTAACTCTATTATTACCTACAGGGTCGGTATATTAACCATTGTTACTTTCATGTATAAGTTTGAAAATGTCCTTATAGGACGAAACTGCAGTAACGTTAGTTATAAATAAAAGTGGTAAAAACATATAAAGTTTCAATTCTCTTTCTTTCATTATGATATCTCACCACGTAGTAACGGCTACATCCATCAATCTACTCTTCAACTGTTGGGCAACTCCAAAAACAAGACTACGTGGAAAAAAGGCAAACTTGCCTTGAAGAATGGCCACAAAAAAAGTGAGGAATGCTTCAAATTGTTGAGGCCGGTACATCACAATAGGTTTTTCATTGTTTTCGAGAGTTAAGAAATCGGAAAATGTTGAACAAGATCTATGAACAGCGATAAAGTGCTTGTGTTTGGTTCTTAAAAAAATGAAGTGATAATTTTCGGTAGAAACTAACTATAGTTACTAATAGTACTAATAGTAGGTATCATAAAAAAAGTCAATGATAAGTATTGTAGAAAGTAAAAACAATGAAGTAGTAACATTTAAATAAAATGGTTGGGCATAGCGTTACCTGATATATGTTGATACTACGTCCAACAATTTTATATTTTTTCATCTGATCAATACCGTAGTATGCTGAGGAGAGTGGTGAGATGACTGCTACCTAGGACCTTCCGAATTATTTTTCAGTTTTCAGTACATAATCAATATTATTATAATTTTTTTTTCAATAAAACCGTTCAACATTAACATTTTTTTACTCATGTCATTCTCAAGTTTTCAGTTCCCAATTTTGTTACTCAATACTTTTCAATTTGTTCAGTACATTTTCTCGCCATTTTGTACCTGACGCCATTTTGAATTTGCATCTTTTCCAAAGCGTAGGTACTACTATTCTTCTAGTGAAACCCTGTCATTTGAAACCATATTGAGGTAGTTGTGAAGAAATATGTAATACGCCTTTCTGCAGCTGCAAACATCTTGAATTTGCATCTTTTTCAAAGTGTTCTATTACTCTACTAGTCAAGCCCTGTCATTTGATATCCATATTGAAGCACTTGTGATGCACTGTTTGGAACCTTTGGTGTACTAATGAATATTACTGGAGTTTCTTCCCAACAGCAAACCGTTATATCAACACATTGAAACGTGCTTCGATAACCAAGTGATCATCTTCAATAGGAAATATAATCTTCCATATTCCATATTGAAGTAGTTGTGGAACAATATGTAATCCGCCATTTTGTAGCTGCAGCCATCTAGGATTTACAATAGTACATAATTCAATAAATTGTATTGTCATCAAAACTAAATGTATCAAACATGTACCAAACATCAGATCATTCTGTCAACAGGAAGGGGGCTACAGTTCAGTTACTAAATTTGACCCAAACAAACAGGGCAAGCTAAATAAAACTGTTTGAAGAAAAGGAAGGCTGATTGCCTCTGGTTTCAATTCCTGATCACAGTTGCCTGGAAAGTTATGAAGCTGTTGACTCCTTTGTAAGGAAGAGCACTGCACTTAGTTTAATAGGACCAAAACCTGTCACTGCCATTGCTTCAGGTTTGGCCAAAAAACATTGAATATCTGATTGTCTGAAATATTTAGAACTTTTGCAAAATCCATCTGGATTGGTACACTCCAAGAGTATACGTCCTCAAGCAATTGATGACTTAACTTAACTTAACCATAAACGAAAAATAAAATGAACAAAAAAGAAAACTAATCCTAATTACCTACTTCAAGTACACATTAGCAATTCTAATAATGTTATGAAGGTTAGTGAAGAATAAATCACCATAGCCATGGAATAAATCACCATTTTTAGACCTCTGAGAGGTCTAAAAATGGATTGAGATCGTGAAGCTGGCCGTGGTACATTGAAATTAATTTGTTCAAGAATTTTAGGACAGTCAACTCTCTGATTCACCAACTTGAATAAAAATATCAGCGACGCACATTTTCTGCGATGCTCTAAACTAAAAAGTTCCAAACGTTCATATATGACATCATTAATGATACCTCTCTCAGGGTAAGAACCATCTATTCTGAAAATTGGAAATTTACAAAACTTTCTTTGAACTCTTTCAATGGCTATGTTATGAATCTCATAGAATGAACCTCAGATGATACTTGCATATTCTATCTTCGAACATACGTAGGTGAAATACAACAGCTTCATGGCTTCAATATTATGAATGTTTCTGCAATTTCTAACAATGAAACCATAAGCTCTGAGATATTCTGAAGTTTTTTGTGAAATATGTCTACCAAATGTTGATTTATGATCGAATATAACCCCTAGGTTTTTGATCTCATTACATCTCAGTAGATCTCAATCCTGTATTACATACGGGAATGTATAAACCTCTTTTTTTTCGACTATAACTCACTACTTTACATTTCTCCACATTGAGTTTCAATTTATCATTGCTACACCAAGCAACAAGAAATTCTAATTGAGATTGAAGATTTGCACAATCACCTACTTCCTCAATTATAGAAAATAATTTCAAGTCAACCGCGAAGCATAACCGCTCACATAAGTCCTTAATAATCAATACAAACAGAAGAGGACCTAGGTTGGAGCCCTGAGATACACCAGAAGAAGCTATAGATGTTCTTAATTTATAACCGTCATAGGACACGAATTGTTTTCTACATGTCAGATGACATCAGCTGACAGGAAGTATTCGTAAAACCAAACCAATTTATTGAGCAAGATACCATGATCAATTTTATCAAATGCTCTAGAGAAATCCGTGTATATAACATCAACTTGGCCATTGTTATCTGATGCCTCGGAAATAAATTGAGTAATAATGACTAGATTTGTAGCACTAGAATGCTTAGAAACAAATCCATGTTGATGTTGAGATAGTTGCCGTTGAACAGAAGCATATATGCGATTATATAAAATAATCTCAAAAATTTTGGAAAACATACATATGCTGCAAACAAACCTAATTGTAGGTATCCATTCTCATCTGAACCATCATATGTAGATACGTGGAACTTTGGAAGATCCGACTTCTTTTTGGAAAATAATTGAAACAGTTAGAGCACATATTTTGTACCTGCCGCTGGTTTTCATAATTTGACAGCATCACATTCCAACCAACTGACCTGTAAGATCACTAATCATATGAAGTATTTGGCTGGAACTGGATTTATTTATCATTGTTTGAGTTGGCGTTAGCACCAATAAACTCTCGCTGGTGTTACTTACTTGGTACCTCGGCTAATCTAATCTGAGTTATTCCTACGCCTTAATTTTTCTGAATAACAGTTGATTTTCTCCAAAATATCACACCTCACGGAATCTCGCTTCTAGGTATTAGCCAACCCGACAATTAAACAATAAATTTGTTGTATTTCGCTCCGCATGTGATTATAATCTATAATTTGTATTCGATTGCGCAATATCGTCCGATTCGATTTTACTCGATTCTAAGCCATCTAGGGAGCACGTACACCAATTGTCGATGGTAAAGAATGTAATTTCGTTTAATTCTCCGACGTTTAAGATACGCAAAATTCTCGGGGCTATCACGTTTGCAGCAATAATTAATGGACGACAGGCATCGATAGGAACGCCACATCTATCAAGTTAGCGGTGCTACCTCAGCCCACTAGACTTGCTTTATACACTAGGAAATTTGATTGTGGAACTTGCTCCCATTCATTTGTTTTTGTTTGGTCACTTGTGATTATCTCGTTAGAATAGTAATGCGGATAGAAAGCGGAACATGGTCGATGCAAAAAATGACTTATAAATTAATTTGCGCTTTGGTGGAAAATTGATTAACTTCTGATTGGTTGTTTGAGTTTTTAATCGAACGATACGGGTGGATAATTGTCATTGGATATTGAATGTTCGCTGAACAGTAAGCGGTAGAATAGGCAAGTATGAATCAACAAGAAGTTTCGTATTTAATACAAAGAATTCTAGTCTCTTCAGCATCTACATTTTTCAATTTGTAGGCACCTCAACTTATACTCTCTTTTTTATGTTTTCTCCTCTTATACTTTTACGCTTTTCATTTTAAACGCTCTTCAACTTTTACGCACTTCAAAATTTCAGCTCTTCATTTTCCACACTCTTCTACTTCTACTTTCTACAACTTTTTCACTTTTCCATTTTCTTGCGCTCCAGCTTCTATTTTCTTCTGCTTCTTCTTCCTTCAATTTCTACGATAATGATTATCTAAGCTCATTATTTTCTACGACTTTCAATACCTATGCTTTCAAACTTCTATGCTCTACAATTTCTCCGTTTTACAGCTTCCATGCTATTCTATTTCTTCGCTCTTCATCTTTTCCGCTCTTCAATTTCTAGACTTTTGAGCTTCTTTCATTTCTACGCTCTTCAACTTCCACGCTTAACCATTTCTTTGCTCTCCACCCCCCCCCCCTGTTTTTTTGCTACCTAAATTCGTTGCCTTTCACTTTTTACGCTCATGGTTTTCTACGCTCGTCATTTCTTCAAATCTCCAACTTCAATACTCCCTAATTTCTATGCTCACCACATTTTCTGTTCTCCAACACCTACGCACTCCTATTCCTTCGCGCTCTTCAACTTCACCGCTCTTCAATGCCTGGGCGTTTCAGCTTCTTCGCTCTTTCTTCCATAGATTCTCTTCGATTTCTACGCTCTTCAATTTCTATGCTCTTCAGTTTCTACTCCTGCTCAAATTCTACACTCTACAACTTTTACACTCTTCCATTTCTTTACTTTCCAGCTTCTCTACTCTTCTGTTTCTTCGCTCTTCAGTTTCCTGGCTCTTCTATTTCCACGCTCTTCATTTCGTACGATCGTCATTTTCTACGCTCGTCATTTTCTACGATCTCCATCTTCTATGCTGTTCAACTTCTATGCTCTCAATTTTCCCTGTTCTTCAGTTTCTACGCTCTTTCATTTCTTCGCTCTTCATTTTTCCCGCTCTTCAATTTCGAAACTCTTCAGCTTCTTTGTTCTCCCTTACATAGGCTCTTCAATCTCTACTCTCTTCAACTTCTACGCTCTCTTTCTTCATCGATCATTAATTTCTATACTTTTCTGCTTCTACGCTCATCATTTCAAGGGCTATTCACTTCTACGCTCTTCAAATTCTACAAACTTCATTTTCTACGCTCTTCAATTTCTATCTTCTTCAATATCTTCACATAACTGCTTCTACACTCTTTCATTTCTTTGCTCTCCAGCTTACTCGCTCTTAAATTTCTAGATTCTTCTACACTTCTACGCTCTTCGACTCCACGCTCATCATTTTCTATGATTTCAACTTCTATGCTTTCTATGCTCTTTAATTTCTACGCTGTTCAGCTTCATCGTTCTTTAACGTCATCGCCCTTCAATTTCTACGCTATCCAAATTTTACGTATTGTTTGTTAGCTTGCAGTTGTAATGACTTTCGTTGTCAAACAGGTCTATTCACAGGTTACTACTGTAGATGATGAAACAGCAGATAACATGAATTTTGCGAGCCCCGCCGTGCTGCGTGTCATATTTCCGGAGTTTAGCACTGTTTCACACTTGCTATCTGACCAGAAAGATTACACACCAAATGAAGTGTGCCTTGTGAGGGCAGCGGAGCTTTTGATAGACCCCATCACATATGAATCCTCCACGCCATGTGAAATGTTTTCTATAGCAAACCCTGTACAAATAATTCTGTAACAAAAGTAAAGAATGGACACTGTTCATGGCTCGTCCGTAAAATCGCCATGTACGGCAGTCCACCTTCTCCGGCAAATCGTAATTACCCGAGGAATTTCTCCGGTTATACAGCTGATCGCAAAAAGATAAATTAAAGCGAAACAAAAAAGGCTTTTCTTGCGAAAAAGTGATTTTATTTGCTCTGATTCATTTACCTATCGGTGTTGAGGTATTCGCTGACCCGGCGGCAAAGAAAGTCCTACCAGTCTAATAATCACTTGATAAACCGAGATCTTGGTAATAATGACATTTCAAAGGCCGATTCACGTGCCGAACACTCTAGGCGATTCGTTAAATACCTTTCACTCTCTGTTCCGAAGAAATTGTGGCTGTTGAAATTGTATCATTTTATTATTTATGTTTGTGTGACGGATTCAACCAAAATGGTCATTTAATTAGTCGCAGTTGTGGAAGAAATCGTCCTTCACGAAAGGATTATCTTGCCTTTCCTTGGTTCAGTTTATCAAGTTTATGGGGAATTGACAGATGAGTCGACAGCCTATGAGACTTTTTTACTGCCTAAGACTGATTTTATATATGTTCTATGCAGAGCTCACATATTTTTTATGCACAGGATTTTCTTGTGGGAGGACTGACTCGGTAGAAATTATCGAGTTAATGAGAAATTCACAGATGAGTCAAAAGTCTACGAAATTTTCTTCGATGATTTTACATATTTCTAAGCCGGTATACGTAAGCTGATTTCACATTTCAATGAACTTTCATACATATGCTGATCTTACATATTTTTATACTGATTTTACATATTTCAATGCTGATTTTACATATTTTCTTTGCACAGGATTTTCTTGTGAGAGGACTGACTCGGTTAAAATCACAGAGTTTATGGGATATTCACAGATGAGTCTAAAGCTTACGAAAAATTCTTTGTTGATTTTACATATTTCTGATCCGATATACATAAGCAGATTTCACGTATTTTATACGCTGGTTTTGAATATTTTCTATGCTGATTTCACAAATTCATGAACTTTCATACATATGCTGATTTTACATATTTTTATACTGATTTCAAAAATTTTAATGCTGATTTCAGAATTTTCAAAACTGATTTCAAATTATATACATTGACGAACTTATATACATATGCTGATTTTACATATTTTCATGCTGATTTTGCATATGTTTATGCTGATTTTACATATTTTATGCTGATTTCACATATTTTCAAAACTGATTTGAACTGTTATCGATGCTGATTTTATACATTGACGAACTTATATACATATGCTGATTTTACACATTTTATACTGATTTTACATATTTTAATGCTGATTTCGCATATTTTCAAAACTGATTTTATATATTTTCATGCTGGTTTTACATATTTTCATGCCGATTTCACATATTTTACATATTTTTATGCTGATTTCTATGCTGTTGGCATTGGAATTGTATCATATCATTATTTTTGTTTGTGCGAACGGTGATCTGATTAGGAGCAGTTGTAAATACGATCGTTATTCATCGCAAAATTTTTGTATAAGGACTGATTTGGTTTAATTTTCCGAAAGCTAGAAACATTCATTGCTGATTTTGCCATATTTTCATCATTTCGTTCTGAGTGAGGAATTCACAGATGAAAGAGATATTTTTCGGTGTCTCAGTTGAAATAATTGCAGACTTTGCTATGGATCAATCATTTCATTTTGAATGGGAAATTCACAGATGAGTCAAAACATTACGAGATTTTTTCCGATGCCCTTTATTGATTTTAGATATTTTCTATGATTTCTCACATATTTTTCATGTTGTTGCGTTGGAATTGTACCCTTTCATTAGTTGTCACATATTTCTCTGCTGATATTTGTGTTTGATTAGGTGAAGTTATGAAGGAAATCGCTCTTCACTACAGGAACTTCTTGGTTTGGTCAAATCCATCGAAAGTTGGAAACCCTCGTGACATATTTTGCCATATTCCAATTATTTACTTTTGATGGGGAATTCGCAGATGAGTCTAAGACCTACGAGATTTTATTTGGTACCTGAGACTGATTAAACATATTTCAAATGCTGATATACGCATTGAATCTTTATTTAATATTTTTTCATTTAATGATTGCTTTGGTTGTATTAATCGCAAGAATGAAAATTCTGATTAAAAATTTTGCTATATTTTGATATTTTCATTCTGCTTGAGGAATTCACAGATGAGTTAAAAAACCTACGAGATTTTTTTCAGTGTCTAAGATTATCTACAATTTTAGAGTTATATGTACTCAAATGAATCAGCCATGTCTCTTGTGCTTTTCCGCTGTCGCTCAATAATTCGTTAGTCTCCGTTAAGATCGGTTTAACTTTCTCATGAATTCTAAAGATAACGAAGGAACTCATGGGCGTCTTGATGTGCATGACCCATGAATCAAGGGGCAAAACTCTGAATCTGACTTTTCAAGGAGACTGGGTTCACTGCTCTATCAGATGCTTCTTCTGACTACAATTCCTTAATAACTTCTGCGAAAGCTATGATCAGAGCAAAGCAATAACAATCTCGTATTTGATAAACATTGGATTACACTGCCATTAAACAGGTGTTGCCAATATTTTTCAACCCATTTAGCCCAAGGGTTTGACTGAGGAATGTATCACTGATCTAATTGTGTTGTAGCTGTTGGTAATACGTTCTCCATCGCTGTTTTCTTTCCAGTAATGACGGATGCGATGATTCTCCGCATTACTGGACCAACGGTTCAACTGCTTGGAACTGAATTAGATAGATTCATGGAAGTTTTGTCGAATTTGTTAGAGGATGATATTTCCAGAACTCGTTTTTCTCCGCAACTTCAGAAAAAATCGGAAAATTATCGATCAAACAGTTTGAGGAGTGCCTAGAAGATGCCCAATAGCGACAATTCTGTGATGACACTACTCTATTTGTAGTTAAAGTGGCTTCGTCGGTATATAAAATATTTTTTAGGAAATTTCTATTGTTTAAATATTCCTCTGTTTACTCCATAGTTGTTCACAGGAAATTTTGATTTGATTTGTGTTCAGGAATATTTCATTTAATTTTTGAGTAGACGGAAGAGTACCCAATATCGAATGGCGATACGTCAAATTTCTGCTTCTAGCCAACGAATATGTCCTATATGCAAAACTTTGTCTGTTGAATGTAATCAATGTCCGTCTTGTTATCAGACAAAGTAGTTTTCTGTTCCATTTGAAGTATTAGTCCCAAATCAAAGATCATTTTTGGTGTTCGAATACCAAATTCAAAATCATGAATGCAATCAAAAGTATTTTGAATTGAGCATTCAATGCAGACTTCACTGTTGACACTGTGTACGTGTTTGTTTTGATTACAATGCTATACTCTTTCAAACAAACTACGTTTTGAAATATAATAATTTTAGAATTTACTTCAAACAGGGTTTCATATACCGGGTGTCCCACATTTTATGTGACAGGCAATATCTGGTTTGTTGAAGGAGATACACAAAAATGTTTCATACAAAAGTTTTAGGAGTTCATGAGAGCTATAGTTTGATATAATTTTCAAATATACAGGGTGTTTGATGTAGGTGTTACAGACCAAAATTCCATTTTTTAAAATAGAACGCCCTGTATATCATTACATATTCAGATGCTACGTTAAATTCTGATATCATTTCATGTTTGG
>NW_019291009.1:92281-105850 GCF_000500325.1 Leptinotarsa decemlineata
TTAACGTAGCATCTGAATATGTAATGATATACAGGGCGTTCTATTTTAAAAAATGGAATTTTGGTCTGTAGCACCTACACCAAACACCCTGTATATTTAAAAATTATATCAAAATATAGCTCTCATGAACTCCTAAAACTTTTGTATGAAACATTTTTGTGTATCTCCTTCAACAAACCAGATATTGCCTGTCACATAAAATGTGGGACACCCGGTTATATTATTTTGTATCACAAGTGACCAAATTTCAATATCCTTATTTTTATATAATGGACACTCTCATATAGTGATACAAACGGACGAAAGTTCAGAATAATTTTGAATTATAAATTCCGAATATTGGATAAAAATTGCAACCACGGTATTTATAAAAATAACCTCACTTTTTTTTTTTTAAGAAAAACTTCATCTGAAAGATATCATGGGAATTACGGGACTACCATTCTTCTGATTTTTCATCTCGGTGAACGAATGAATTCATTACAGATTGATTTCGAAAAAAATATCTATATGATGCGAAATCTGCTGGTCACACTGTATGTTGCACAATTTCTCTTGAGCCGAGCATGTGTATATGCGCTGAAAAAATATACGGCAAGGCCATCGCTTCAATTACATCCATGATAATTCATATTATGACTCACTGAACACTATATTATACTTCTCAATGAACATTAGGTTGAGAAATACAGTTCTTCCACTTCGTTATCTTCACCTCTTCGTGTGACTTCAAGTAATAAGACAAGTTTTGTTTTGCATGCCAGTTTAATCACTTCCTGTTTCCAGCTTGTCAACCTAGTTTTTAACCATTAACCATTATGTTCGTAGGCAAATACCGTCGACTTTAAGAAAGTAATTATTTATGGCAACAAGTCGTCTATTTCGATAAAATTCAACGTTGATTGTAACGGTAACAAGCATGTCTTTGTAACACATCTCGGAGCGAATTAGCGGGAGTAAAAAATAATAATATTATCACAAAATAAAGAATTAACTGTCTTGAACAAATTCATTTCCAACAATATTTCAGTAACCACAAACTAATTTATTTGCAACACTTAGCAACTAACGCTTAATTTATTTCCACTATTTGAATATTCTGTTTAACCGCTCGATTCACTTTCTGAACTGCCCTTTTGGGTCGGGAAGCCGGCCTTATATCGGTAAAGGTGGTTTTTATTAATCTGTAGTTGGCACGGTTCTAAATTTTCACCGGCGAATCCCGGTGATGTCATGTGTTTGTTCGCTGAGGCGGCTTCAGATTCGTTATAATATTCATGAAATATCTGAATATTACACCATACCGGTATTTTCAACACTTCGAGACGTGTTTATATCACCAAGTGATCATCTTAAAGAGAAAGAATGAACTCCTCTTCAAGAAGATTGAACTTCCTCTTCAGGAGGAAGATTAAACAGTTTAATCATTTTCACTGGGTGATTGAAAAACGTGTAGATGTTTAAAATAACTGTTTGGTGTTGGGATAAAACTCCAGTAATATTCATTACTACCCCAAAGGTTCCAAACAGTGCATTACAAGTACATGAGAGATCTGTTGGAATTCCTTTCAGAAATACTGTCCAATTCATTCATTCCAGTTCCAAGGAATATGTCCCTTTCTCTGAAAGAACTACCAGACGATGACTGAAATGTAGAACGTTTTGCTACTACCAACTTATTTCAAAGTGGGCTATGCCAGAAAATAAATCTAAAGAAATGAACGTTCAAGTCAGTCTCGAATATACCTACACAGTAGGTTAAATGGACTGACGCCTATCAGAAAACAACTACTCCCCTGGCTAATACCACGAAGGGTGTTGGATTACATCAGACAGGTGGCAGTGCAGGAATCTTCACAAAAAATTCCTGCATATGCAATTGGCAATCCAACGGAAAGGTTCGACCTTCGATTTTGGAACGGGCACACTTGCAGACCAGTTTCGGGCTCATTGGCCACTCATCAGTACAAGATAATGACCATCATCTACCTAAAGTCAATGGTATTCCATAATTGAAAATTGGAATTCTTTCAGAGTATTTCATTCCTCTTCCTAAGTTGGAGCGAAACAACAAAATGTCACTCCATCTAGTGGATGAGGTACAAACCAACTGCATATCCGTAATTTACCCGATTCCCCTGAATAAGGAAGAAAAACTTTCTTATTAGTCAGTGAGCTATGCTTGAAGACTGGCAGAAAATAAATCTGAAGAAATGAACTTTAAAGTAATATTCGAGACTGGCTTGAACGTTCAAAGTGTTTTGAAAAAAAGTTCGAAAATGAAGAGCGAAGTTCATTTTCTCAAATGAAGCAATCACTTACTTCATCAGGAATATGTTCTTCCATATGAATTGCGTGTTATTCAAATGTACATGAGCTTGTAGTTCAATAAAAAGAAACATTATTATTTTCACGATCAATGTTTAGAATATTTGATTAAAGCCACTTTGTTAATATATAGTTCAATACTAATAAATACCAAAGAATGTAAGAGAAATAAAGTCGTTACAATGCTTCAGGAAGGCTGTGAAAGGTTTCTTAGGTGATAGACCATACTATAAAATACAAGAATTCAATAATGATAATTTAAGAAAAATATCTTATTTGTTTATTATTTACCAGCATCATGTACGACTTATATGTTTTTAAATATACAAACTGTTTTTTTATCATTTGCCAGTACCCGGTATGACTTTTATCTATGTTTTAATATAATACAAACTGATTTCATGTATTAAGTGAAAATTGAGATACGACTACCGTTTCAAACTCCATCTTCAACTGTGACAGAGAATTCGATGGATCACTACCTAAAAAACCATATCAGAAGCTTCACTAATGGAGAAATTTCCCAATCGAATTGAATCACTAACAACAAATATTTTTCGTGAGCGCTATAAAATTAAATACCTCCAATATCATATTCAAAAGGAAATTGAATTGACCACAATATTTCATCAAATATGATGAATAAGTAATGGAAATATGAGTCTTTCGAAACCTCAACTTATTGCTATTTCATACATATTTCGTTACGGTATTGAAACAAGTTGTAATTCCATTTTGTTATGATGAGAAACTTTACGATTATCTTCATCCGAATGCCTGAAAGAAAGAAATAATGAAACATAAAATTTACAGTAATCATGTGTCTATGGATGGGACTTTATTATTTTTTTGTCTAAGTATGGTGACTTTTGTGTCATTCGTTGGTGTGTTAATTTTATGTCATTAATTTCAAAATGAACTGTTTGTAAAAAGAAATGCAAGAAATAACTTTCAGACACAAACTGGTAAAAAAGCCTTTTCGAAACAATTTTTTTTCAAGGACAAAACAAGCGCTACAGGAACATCTTTAAGGCGCTGTCAAAGCCGTGCCTCTACGAAAGTAGCGATTCACATTGGATTTGAATCGCTAGATATTGGATCCATTTGGAAAAATTTTCTCAGAAAGTTTATTCCGCATAAACGCAGTTCTCCAGATGAAAGAGTTCTTGAACAGTGAAGTTTGAGGTGTACTGAGTTGAACCTCAAAACGAACAGCAGCCACAGTCTGTCGCTTATGCCTGAAATGTACCGCTCTTGGTGGAATCAAATGTACCAAGTCACCTGAACACCTCCCGTGATATTATCTATAAAAGAGACAAGTCTCCAACCTTTCTTTGATGTTCCAGGCTGTCAAGGTTGCAAGTGATGTTCGCGTCTCCAATCAGGCGGATGGCTCTTTTCTGCATGGAATCCAGCAACTTCAGGATATCTTTGAGGGCAGAGCTCCATACACAAGAACAATACTCCAAAGAAGGTCCGATCTGAGCTTTATAAAGCATCAAAAGTTGCTGAGGTGTATACAGTTTTCTGATTCGGAACAGTGTTCCAAGCTTTCGAGAAGCAGATATACAGCAAACTTACAATGACCTCTTAGCTTCACTAATGTATGATTCTTCGCACTCGCAGGGTATCCGGTAAATGCAATTCTTGGAATGGTAGTCTGCGTTTGGTGGCCTGTTTTTCGTGAGGTTACTACGGATAGTGATCCCAGATCTGAAGCAGGTCCTCATGTTATACATGGACCCAACCCTTCTCATTCTTTCCGATAATCCTCTGATATGGAGAAGTACAAGTGCTGGTTGTGGCGACTTCTCTTCCTTGTGGAGCATATGCTGTTTTCTAGCTAAAGCCTGTTCTACCATCACTCTGGAGTAACGATTCCGTTGAAAGTCATTTTTGAGGATGCCTATTTTCTTTTCGAGACCTTTCTTTGTATTACAGAGCCCGAAAGTACAGTCTAGTATAAAGTCTTGATGATTCCTCTCTTAGTCGATTAATGGTGGTTGGATTTCTGGTTCAGATACTGTCCTGTGTGAGTGAATTTTCGATATACAGATGTTTCCCATTCAGTGTCGGTCCTCTTCACCAGTAAGTCTAAGAAAGGCAATTCGTTGTGGACTTCCTTCTCCATTGTGAAAGTGATGGAAGGACATGCGTTGTTGATGTGTTTCAGGAAAATGTCTAGTTCTGCATTCCAATGGTTCCATATTATGAAGATTTCGTCTACGTATCTCGACTAGACTCGGGGCATATTGTGGGCTTCTTCAATGGCCAGAGTTTCAGACCACTCCATATATGTATTGGCTATAATCGGTGGAGGTGGCGATCCCATTGACAGTCCCTCATCTTGTGTAAAGAATTCGTCCTTCAGTTGGAAGTAGCAGTTTCGTACACAGCATCCTAGTAATTCCATGATTACTTGTATCGGTAAGTTTGTTCTATCTTTCAGGTCTCCATCTTTGGATAGCTTCTTCTGTATGATTNGTATCGGTAAGTTTGTTCTATCTTTCAGGTCCCCATCTTCGGATAGCTTCTTGTGTATGATTTGAAGTGCTTCTTCGACAGGAACGTTTGTGTAGAGGCTTACTTCTAGATCCTCATTGAGATATGCAACCTCCTGCAGCTGGTGAATATGCGCATCCGCAACCGATGTCCTGGAATCCAAATGTAATGAAGAGACAAGTGTGCTGTCGTCAGCAAAGCAATATATTGGAATCTTCGTTTTTCCAATAAGTCATTGATACGCAATAAAAAGAGGGTAGGAGATAATATGGATCCCTGGGAAAGACCAGCGTTGATGGTAGAAGTAGTCGTAAAATATCCATCGACGGTCATTGCAGGAAACTTTTTTTTCAGGAAGCTGAAGAGCGATACACAAAAATGATACGATAAGTGATAAGAGCATCGAAGTTTGGCCAGCAAACTCTCATTTCACACACGGTCAAAGGCCTCAGAAATATCAAGCGCAACAACTCTGTGACTCCCTATTGCGCTATTCTGAATAATGGTGACATACGATAGAAAGTCGATAGGTATGATAGAAGGTGACATACGATAGAAGTTGATATTGAACTGTTTCAAAATTCGCCTGACTGGACGTTGTCATTTAAACATTGAATTACACGAAAAAAAAAATAGTTTCAAAACAACAATGAATAAAGAATTATACAAAAAAACTTTATTCTATTCAGTTTGCACTTCAAATATTCGTTATAGAATTGAATCAGATGTCATTCACAGATTTGCTACACAATATAGTACAAGTAAGAGGAAAAATCACACTCACATGGAACACTGTCATGGTGGACTTCGTTGTTGCGGAATTAGACAGTTTGCCGTATTGAAAGTTTCTCCAGTGATTATATTAATAAAATATTCTCCTTAAAACAATTGAATTCACTTCTTTATGAGTCCGTATGAACTCGACTTTTGTCCCAAAAACATATGTTTTTGTCGCTTCAACCTCAGACTAGGGCAACATTTTTTTGTTATTGCACCTAAATACTCAAAGTTTAGCGAATAAACTTAATATAATAATTGAAATGTTTCTTGTTTAGTGTTCAGTTCTCCAGCAGCCCCCTATGATTAATGAGGATGAGATTTGGGCTGCTGAACCGGAAACCTTTGTTGAAAGTGCACGGTGCTACGACCAGAAGGTCCAATAGCTAATGTATTGTCAAACTAATAATTCAACATTCCTGTGCATATCGGAACATTGGATGTGCGAAAACATAATGACTAATTTAAATCTAACGAATTACAGTCTAGTATCCAGTTTCTCCAGGATCAAAGAGTGAACATGGCGGCACTGCAATTTTTGTAAATTCACAATTCCCCGAAGATAATATCTGTAAGTCTGTTCCACACTTAACAAACTGCTCACTGGAGGTACATTTCGAGTGTCCTGAGGTTTTTCTTGGAGTAAATACTCCCATTTACCTCGAAAAGCAAATTTCGCCCCTTTTTTGCATCGGTAGTTAAAAAAAAATAAAAAACAAAAAAATTGTACTTTTGGTTTCACGGAACACGCTAGTTATTGGTTGATGATTTACGTTTGATGCTATATAATGTGCTTCAATGGATGAAACTGCTAAAGCTGAAGGTCTTTCCTGGCTAATTTCATTCCTTGAATAATCTTTTATTAGTTATTAGTTAATTTTGAGAAGCTCTTTCCAGCAAAAGCAGTACTTACAGGTATCATTAATAAAATTCGAATGACCATTAAACCTTTGGGTGAATTTCTGTAAAATAGTTCTCTATATCATATTGGAGAAGATTTTTCAGTTTACATGGATACGGTTGTTTCAACAGGTTTTTTTCTTTCAGTTTGCATGATCTGCACATCTTTGCGTGGAATTCATTTCGAAATTCAATTCTTTGTTGTAAAATCAAATAAAATCCCAACGCCAACCAGAAAAAGCCGCCGTTACACTTCTGGCCGCCTTGATGTCGTTAATCGATGATTTTTCTTCTAACGCTCAGATGGAGAGACGATAAATTTTTATTGTACTCCACATTAGTCTCTGTCTGTTACAGTTTGAACTTGCGTTTATTAACCTAACATGTAAGTGATCCACTTTCTCATTGATAAAATATAAATGGATCTATAACATATGAGGAGACCTTTTGATGTAAATAGAAGCACTTTCTCCTGACATATAAGTATACACTGACCATTAGCTTTGAACAAAAGCTGATTTGCGACTCTTTGGCTTTTCACAGTTACGCGCAATCGATTCTATTCACTTCCATCTTGTTAAACATCTCAACAAACAAATGTCTCATTGTTTAGGCCGAACCACTTACAAATTCACGTCTCATTTGTTTTTTAATCGTTTACCGGCATGGCTAACGAGACTGTGCTTCAATAAACGATAATTTAATTCCGTTTTGAGATATTTTGTGGTATGATGTCTTGTTTTATACATTTTTTAAAGGAACAAGTATGCGCAGAAGAAGTGATCGACGCATAAAAAGCTTTGGATAATGCTTTGACGGTGATCTCTGAGAAATACTTCATTAAAATTCGGGAATTCAACTCTAAACGTTATTATTTCAGAGAATAGGGACATTAAGCGTACGCCTTGGGTATTCATGATTCAGCTTTGATAAAAAGCTGCATGCCGTCATGAAATCAATAACGAAATGAGTTCTCTATAGCGTATTATTATGAAGGGAATAATTATAAGCTATTTCGATTTACATCAACCAATGGTTCCAGTGCAAAAAATTCAACCGGCGAACTTATGCAACACGGGAAGTTGGGAACTTTATGGAGTCTTGGGTTAGTGTGAGATCCATGCTTTGAAAATAATGTTCATTCGAGATTGCATGCATTTCCTTTTGCAGCAGAAAAATCGTCCGATAAATACGGTAGTCGTAAATTTAAAATATGCATGTGATTTTGTAACGATATAATCATTGCAAAACCTTGAGATTAATAGCCGCTTTATAAGGACCTATTAATAATTTACCACATCAATCGGGAACCAATTATTGAGATCGTATACATGTTTGAAAATTGTTGCCTAGATATTTTCATATTGTGGGTCAATGCCAGGATATCATGGAAAGATTGATTGAGGATGTTGATGATGATGATCAGACTGAACAGAAATTATTGTAGAATCAAAATTTTTGGCTTTTTACATTTCCATCTTGATAACAAAAAAATTTGGAAATCTGTCGAAGAAAGAAAGAAAGCGATCAATTTCAATGAGGAGTAACTTTCAGAAATTTAAAAAAAGTGACTTTCAAACACAAACTGGAAGAAAAAGCCCTTTCGAAACAGCTACTGTGATGCATGTCATTAGTTAGGACTTCCATTGTATGATATGATATAAATTTATTTGAAATCCCTGAAATAACCTGCAAAAAATCAAAAAGTTCAGCTGAAAAATAACAAAAACTGAAATTACAATGAAATGGAATACAAGCAGCAATAAAAAAATCAAATATTTGATAAAAATAATTTTTTTGGAAGGAAAATCATTTTGTTATCGACTGTTTTGAGTATTTTTACATTCCACTATCTGAAAAAAATATGAAAATTGTAATGGAGAACTTTATACAAGTGTACAAAGGGCAAACTTTTCAGTTTACTGGTTAATTACAGCGGAAAATAAAAGTATATTTCACGATGAAAAATAACTTATCAGTAATTCGTCGTATTTAACAAATTTGCCTATGAAAAAATTGCTATGAAATAATACAATACGTATCTTATTGTCTCGGAGGCTGAAAATCAGTCTCCTTCTTCAGAAATGGACAAAAATTTCCAAGATATTTTCTGTAATTCCTTTGCTGATTATTTATTTCTCAACTTCTTCGACAAAACCTCCTTTGACACATGTGGAAGAAGTTTGAATTTCTGAAGACGTAGGCAGATTTCAGCATCCGAAACTGTGAAATGACAAATTTGTTAAATACGACAAATTACTGATAAATAGAACATTTTTCTTCGTGAAAAATACTTTGATTTCACACAGTAACTTATCGGAGTAAACTAAAAAGTTTTCCCTTTCTACACTTGTATAAAGTTCTCCATTATACTTTTCAAAATTTTCAGATTGTGGAAGGTAAAAATACCCAAAAAAAAATCAATGAAAAAATAAAAAAATTGAACTATTAACACGAGATGAAAATTATGAAGTATTAACAAGAAACGAAAATAAAGCCTAGTTACTTCACGACGTTTCGAGTGTTAGTATCCACAATCATCTTCGGGTGATCACTTGACTTATTCCTCTGATATCTGAATATTTATATGACTATTAACAGTCAGATCTCGGAGAAATAAGTCCAGTTATATGACTATTTATAGTCAGACCATTTTACGGGGTCCATAATCGAGAGGACTATTCGAAATGTGGTGAATGAATTTGAGTCCACTGGTTAAGTAAACGATCGACCAACACCCGTACTTCGACGAAACGCAATATCTGCCGAAAACATCGCCGCTGTCTGTGAGAGTTTGCAGGATAATTCGGGTCAGTCCATTTACGTCGCTCACAAAAACTCGGCCTTTTGTAGATCCCAACTTGGCGAATTTTGCGTCGTGACTCGAATCTGTTAGTTCGTGTTTTGCATGATCTATACATCTTTGAATAGAGTTACCTAATTGGAATTGATTGCTTCCTTCCTTTTTTTGGAAGATTCTCACTTTTTTTGTATGAAGATGGAGAAAGCCAAAACTTTCCTTTCCCAAATATTAATCTCTGCTGAAATTATACCCCTGAGTTTCCTTTGGAATCTATAGAAAAAACTAGTGAATTATACCTCTCATTTTTCAATGGATTTGCATACTCTGATGGAAATATTTCTCCGTAGCGTGGTTGTGCCAACAAAAGCTATCAATTCTGATGAAATAAATTGCCATCTGGTTCGTCAATTAACAAGATGATTGACGCAGCCATCATAATAATAATAATTATATTTATTCGCCATTTTTTATACACGTGGGTATATAAGGTAAGTCAGTTACTGTATATTTTTGTAGCTTTTGATATACTGTTACGAGAGGTGTTTAAGTGACTTGTCACTTCAACTCAGTATACCTCGAACTTCACTATTCAAGAATTCTTTCATTTGAAGAATTTCCTGATAATGTTTTTCAAATGGATTTAATCTCCAGCGATTCAAATCCAATGTGAACTTGATTCATTCTCATTACTCAGGAATTGGTGTCACAAGAGTAGGTGTACCACCAGGTTCCATACTAGGAGTCTTCCTTGTTTTGATTTATGTTAATAGTATCGTTTGCAATTTTCCAGCTGTTTTGAAGATGGAACTAGCATCATAATCCTAGAAAATTAATTTCTTCACTAAGCACCTGCTGCATAAAGCATAATGGATGGCTTTCATGATTAGTTTGCATAAAAAAAATGACGCCTGATGCCAACAAAACAAACAACTTTCTATTCAACCATTACCACGACGCATTTGATGTAGAGCTAAACGTTGTTGAGTCAAATGAGTTCATTTGACTCAACAACGTTTTTAGATTTTGTCATCAACAAATAATCAACATAGTATGACCATATTAATGAACTCAGCTCGAAATTATGTAAAGCAACCAGTTGTTACACGCGGCTTCCCTCGCGTAGAATTGAGTTTATCACATTAAGCTTCATGACAGACAAACAAATAGTTACAGTATTTTGTTATTAAACCCAAAACTTTAGGTTTCCAACTTCAAAGCTGATGAGATTCAATACAATCTTTGAAATCCTATTGTTCCTCCTTGGAGATAGAAATTCCTGATTCTCTTTCTTGATGTTTATTTACGCTATACAAAGAACCTCCCTGTATATTCTTAGATTCTAGGTTCAGTAGCTTCGACTGTACGTTAATATANTGCTTCATTTAGTTCTCCATGAATGGAAGTTGGGTACAAGAATATTACACTATTCACTTGGAGATGAAATAATAGGCTGAATTGAGCGAATTTTTTATGTGAAACATCACACACATTACAACTTATACAGGTACGATAGCATTTTGTTTTTATGAGTATTCTTCAACGGACTAGTAGCTTTCAGACGAAAAATAGTTTTCCAGTGCTTTTTTGGAAGTGTATACTGTTTTGCATATTTTCATGACATTTGGAATTGAATGAAATACTTTTGGAGTTATTGCTTCATTTGAATTTTAGTAAATTTTCATATCGCTAAATCGTATATAAAAATCTTTTTCTTTGTCAAGTATCAATTTTTTGTATTAAATCAATTACTATGAAATTGCTACTGTTTGTGTGAACATAGCCAGTGGTTCCAATATAAATAGGGTTAGGTTAGGTTATGTTAGGTTAGGTCCAAAGTGTGTGGGTCTATTCGCCCTCCACCGCAACCCGCAAGGGTTTATTGTGGCTCTCCATTCGACCAAATAAACCCAGCTTTTTAATGAAGCCGATTAGTTTGTAAGGTGAGTGGTCTTTCCGTAAGAGTACGGCTCTGCCGAACTCTAAAAACCTGATTCGGTCCCCAGCGGAGCAGACAAAAAGTATATACTGTTCTGTTTCAGAGCACATACTTTGTGCCGTGAAACAGCAGTGGTGAGGTTAAAACTCTGAGGGTTTTGAAGTAATGAATCTACACGATGTTCTGTTAGAAATACTCAATTAAGAGAGGGCATAATAATATGATGTGCTTCAGTACTATAAATACATCACACGATGAACTAGATAATACCCAAAACCGCACTCCGTGTCAAAGTCTAAGGATCGATCTCCGATTCCTGAACTGATTGGAGGAAAAAATTGAGTTTGGATATCAGAATTCAGCACTGGTTGTTCCAGAGCTAAGACAGTCATCAATATGAAGGCCCAAATACTAGACTTCGTCAATATTTTTCACGTATATGGCATCCAAAGAAGAAATATTTATTGCAAGTCGATTTTTTTGTCCATCATGAAATCATCATGAAAATTTAGCTCACTTTACAATTTAAATTGAAAACTTTTCGCATATAACTATTTTGTCTTGGAAAACAATCTTGTTTTCATTACTTTATTCATCTTGTGGATCTTCTACGATCTCAAATAATTATTCGAGATGATATCATGATATCATTCCTTAGTCGACTATGAATATTAATATTGAAGGTAATTGACTAAACACAAACAATTTAATCACTCAGTCGCGGTAATTATGCATTTTAAATCGATAGCCGATGTGGAATAATTCTCATACATAGATTATAAAAAAATAATTTGGTTGTTGGGGTTATGAGAGAATACTTCATAAGATTTATAAATCTACTATGAAAATGTGTTGCATCAAAGCTGTTAGATGGATAGGAGCTATAAATTTTAGAGCTCACAACTTTCCTTGCGAGAGATCTAGATCTATTCCGCACAATTTACCAAATTATATGAACCGTTTAATGAAGCTGACCATATTTGAGTTTAATTCTGAATGATTTATCCAAACCGAACAATCTTGTTAATTCAAGCCCCAGTCTGAACGATCGATTATCACTTGCTATCGTCCAACCCGTGCTAGGAATCACACGTTAAAAGGTAAGACATCGTTAATCCTTAGCTCGCACAAGTTTCGACTTCTGAGGGTTGTCGTTCGTAGGGGTGCGACAACTAGTTAACGGAAAAACATATTTTAAACAGAAACAGCCTAGCCTGAAACGCCTAGGTGTCCTAACGCCTTGGTAATTACTTTTGTAGGGGTGAAACACAGTATTTTATCAGATAGTTGAATCTCCCAGAATTTTTCAATATTTCAATTATTAAAATTCAATTAGATTTTTAATGAAAATATACATTGAAGCATTATTTTACTTTGTTTACTTCTGTTGATCCTGTTGAATAAATTCATCATTGGGAAAAAAACTGCTGGGTACTACAAGGGTCTATATTTGGGCTGAAATATTTTCTATCATGCCAGTATGTTATTAACTGGTACCAATTTTCAGTGGAGAATTGTTTGAGAATGACGACTTTTTAAAAAAATCTATATTGATGAAAAATTGAATGTGGATACTCACCAAATTCAGAAAAAATCAGCTATTAATTGCTACGAAGTTAAATTAGCCCAATATTGGTAAAATTGTATGCTTAGATAATAATTATGACTTAATTCTCAAGTCAACAAAAATGTTTCATTACCTATACTATTGCCATGTCGAAAACATTTTATTATGTTTCATTTCTGTTCTGTTCTGTTCTGTTTTTCATTCCATTCCATTGGCTGAAACAATCAAATGCCTTCATGAAGATATGTCATCATTTTCCATTTCTCTTCATTTCTTTCCATTCACTGAAACAATCAAATGTGTATGTGTGTTTTCAGTTTTCAAATTTTCTTAATTATCTTCCATTCATGGTTCATCACTTCAACTTCTAATCAACATGATATTTTTCAGTCGACTGAACTTCTTGACCTCTCGCTCTCATTCATTATCAATGTCTTCCTGCTCCTTTCCTGTTACACATTGATGGCTCCCCAGATCAACCATCGATTAAATCATGCAAAAATCGGTCGGCAATAAACAAATTGATGACGGAAATTGTGTATGATATTCCGCATAATGACCCGAAGGCAAGCAACTCTTCTAATAAATTGAAGAAACAGTTGCACATGACAGGAAGGCGAGCAAATAGAATGGCAGTGCAGTCCGCCCAGTCTTAATCACGAATAACAACAAATTCCTTAGAGTCACTCAACCAAATCGCATTTCGAACATTAAGCATTCTTCCTATTGAGTCTGCATATTCCGTTCTTCATAGAG
>NW_019291010.1:0-26309 GCF_000500325.1 Leptinotarsa decemlineata
CTTTATTTTTTTCAGTGGAAGCCGAGAATATTCTTCAGTTTGAAAGTGAAATACTAGCACTACCTTTAGGAGTACCTACTGCCTCTTCGATTGATTTGAAACGACTAGAAAATGATAAACACAAAAAGTTACATCCTGTTTTGCCACCAGTATGAATTATGTGCAGTTCTGAAATATTATCCAATTACTTTATGAACTCCTATTTTTAGAGAACCTACATAAATTAACAAGATTTGTTCAATCAATATTCTCTAGCAAATAATATATTTATTACCTATAGTTATACCTTGGATGCAAAATATCAAAATGAATGACTGAAAAAAAGACTTATGTGAGGGTTCCATCACTTGTGGCCAGACGCAGTATTGGCTTATTTTTGAAAATGGTTTCAAAGCTTGAGACATTAGAAGAAGCACACTAATATAGTTCTTATCATACATCACATGTTGTGATGAGTTGTGTTAAAATGCTCAATTTAAGTATCATAGTAGACCAATAAATTAAAACTTCAAGATATACTTATCTAAAATATGTAACTTTTTTGAAAATATACTATGAATTTAAGTGTCTTTTTATCCAAAATACAGTTTTCAGTTGACAAAATAATAAGTGAATTATATGTCAACCTGTGCAATATTAATCTGCAATTCTGAGAACTTATGGATTTCTTGGAGAATAAGATGACTTCGCTAAGATCATATACCTGATCGTCTACTTCAAAGAAAACTTATTTTTTGGCACTTAGCTGAAAATAAGTTCAACTGATAATCATCTTCTTTCTAGTATATAGCACAGAGATATATGTGTGAAGTGGACAAAAAAATTATTTTGGTTTTTTAAATTCCTCAATCACAATTATTCAATATATAGGGTACCAAGCATGAATATCAAAGTCAATTTCAAAATGAATTGTTATATATGGCTTTCCAAATCCGGATTCCTTCAGAAATAATATTGTTAAAAATTCCAATCACCAGAAACGTAATACTCTTCTCGACAGAAGCGCGTTTCACCAACCAACTTGGAAATGAAGTTTTCTTCAAGAAACGAGCGTCGAAATGAGTATTGCATTTCTGGTGATCGGGAAAAGTGCTGTTTTTTTTTTGGAAAGTATAAAAATACCATTCGGGAGACTCCCATCAACATAAAAGACTGCTGTTATGATTTATTTGGAACTGGTCCTATGAACGAAATCTATCTGCAAGAACTTCATCAGTGCGAAACTTGCATAGATGTTTGTCAGATATAATTCAATGTCCATCGTGGTGTCAGCAAAGAAATTAGGTTTTTTCCGGCAGGCATTCATCAGATTCTACAGTAAAGGAAAATTGAGAGAGGTGAAAGTTTCGAAATATTTATTTTCTTATGTGTATGTATCTCTGAACACAACTATCAGACGTATTATGATTTCTATAATGGTAATATTGTCAATAATGGTAAACTGCAGATTTTGAAAATCATTGCAACCATTTTATATCACTCCAAAGGTGAAGACACTGAAAATTTCAGGAGTACATTTGTATAGTGAAGTGAATTAATCAGAATCAGTTGTCGCAAAAACATCTTTATTAACGAAAAAATCAATTTATAAACAGGTTTGTATAAAAAAATAAAAAATACATCTAATATACAGAGATATACTAATTTTTCCGCAGTCCACGGGTTTGTTCATCTGAACATTTAACACTGATATAATTCGGACTACACGAACTCTAGTATAGAGACCATTCAAATGAACGTTCAATTATATCTATATCTATTCAACATTTAATAGCATCATTCCAAGTAATTGAGCTACTCATCAATGAACAAAATTTTGACTGTTGCAAAATGAGAAAAAACTAATACAACTTGAAGAATTTTTCAATAATTTCCAAGGCATTTGAAATTCGGTATCCATAAAAATATATTGCACCTCTATTTTTGCTTTATTTTTTAAAAATTAGTTGAAATGGATGTTGAACGTTTTAATTAAGAAACAAATCAACATGTTCTTAAGTTCTCTCCATCATTTGTTGTCATTCTCCTCAATGAGAGAAATGAAAGAAAATGTTAGGACTTAAATAAAACGTTCAAATTTCTTGATAACGATTCAACCAAAGTAACTTTGAAATGATGAATCACGCGACTCCCTATAGAAAAAATATGAGGTGTATCTACTGCTTGTACTAGAACGTAGTTTTCGGTATGAATTTCAAATAGAAAATTGGCCCCCTTTGAAACAAAAATTAACGTGTTCTCCGAGTTTTTCATCACACGTCCCTTTCTGAATTACAGGGTGTCAAGTTTTCATCGAAACGCCATGTATAAAATAAAATACTGGCACTAACAGTGACTTACTCTACTAAAACTTTCATTGCTTTATGCCTTGTTGTGAAAAGTGTCATAATTTCAGGATTTTTTGAGTATTCTGTCAAATGATGAAGCAAAAGTGCATACAGCTATGTTGGAAGAATAGTTTGATTTGTTATGAAGAATGAGAATGAAATATATTAAAAGAGTGGATTGTAAGTCTCATTTTGAACAGTAAAAATTTTTCAACAATCTCAAAGAATGGTCTCTCATTTATGTAACAAGAATATTAACTCCCATCACATTAAGTCAATATACTCTATTTTCTCTCAAAAAAAAAATAGTTTAAAGAATGAGTGATAGATAAAATGTATGATGGATAAAACAATTTTCTGAAATATGTCGTCAACATGTTCTTAGTTCACAGTTTTACATTTTACCTTTTATTTTTCCTGTTTCATAAGTTCATCAGTAGTTTTTAATACATTCAATACGATGTTTCATAGAAAAAATTATCACATAGTAGGAGACTAATGCATCAGCACCGTCACAAGATGTAATTTTTGACACATTGAATAGAACTGACTCAAGAATAAAACTAATCAAATGAGGCAGACTTGCATTGGAACAAGATTTCTAGACGATTGTCATGTAAAAACAAAAAACTAAGGAACGCCTGCTCAAAAACTATTCACAACTTAGAATTATTTTAGATGTGTCGCATAAGAAGAGAGATGAGTGGGATATGCTCCTATAAAAATATTGTTAATGTAAACATCCTCATTTAATGGGTCTCACTTTTTAAAGCAATCTCACTTCTCTTCGATGATCTTAGCATTATTTATCAAATTAATATCCGATATCAGAACTTCAATGTCATTAACATTTAGATGTGTAAAATTACAGTATATGTATCTTACACTCAATGAGAAAATCTATATTCATTATTGCTTCATTATTTAAAACGGTTCACGACCAATGTGTCTCTGTTAACTTATAAACTACAGTATAAGCCATATCGAAACTTTATATAATGAAATTCTCCAAAGAGTGCAGTTTTCTCAAGTTTCAGTACATTTACTTCTAAAACCACGATTTTATTTGTTTTTAATGAAAGTAGAGCTGTATATAATAAAATATTTTAAGGTTTATTGCTGTTTACAAGTAATTTACAGATTGCATATCTAAACCTTTACCTCTAATTTTAAATTGTTTTTGGTGACATTAATGACTAAGGTTTCTCTTGTTTAAATTGAATTTAACTGTTGAATATGTACGATGTATATTACTTCATTGTTTTAAAGCTAGTAAATTGTACAAAAGTTTTGCAGATGAACTAAAAGTTTTAGGAGTTGAAAGAGGTGTTAAGAAAGTTGACATTGCATTAAAATTGGTGTTGCGTCAAGCACTGTTTCATTGATTATAAAGCATTGAAACAAAACAAAAAATCGGCGACATATTTAATGGGGAAAAACGAGTTCGTGTCTGTTTTTACAGGGATGTAAAGAAGCAGTTCCTTGGTGGTTTCAAGTCTCACAAATGAAAAGTATTTCCATAACATAATATGGCAAACCATTTTTTCAAAAGCTGAATTCACAGAGGGCGATTGGGATGAAGATAGCCACCTTGAAAGAATAGTGGGTTACTTCACAAAGTTCTGGAAATGCCGAACCAGAAGAATTTTTGGACACAGAATAAGTCATTGAAATTGCCGAACTCTCAAGAGATCAAAAATTCTGGAATCCATAGAGTCGACAAGCAAGAAAAAATTGACAGCGGAAACGTTGTTCAAAAACCCTCAGAAAAACAATTTCGGGATGCCTTGAATTTAATAAAAACTATATAAATTGAAAGAGATGTACTTGATGATATATCTTGTTGTTTAAAAATGTGTGAAAATTTATAGAACAAAGTTTTCTTTCCTGTGAAGGAATCCAAGCATTGCAACAATCTCAATTGGCAAATTTTTTGCGCTATGGAGAGATACAAATCTGAGAAAGAGTCGAAGGTTACTGATGAGTGTCCACAGTGTGTGAACTTCATCGTGGATTTTAATGTATTAACGAAATTATCTACTATCTTAGAGGTATACATCCTCAAATATCTCAGTCATGACTCTTGTGCTTTTCTGATTTCGCTTTCGCAGTCATCACCCGAAGACGATTGTGGATACTAACAATCAAAACGTCAGGAAGTAACTTGGCTTGAAATCTTTCAATTTTCATTTGATTTCACTTTAATTGTTTTTGCATATTTTATGTTATTGTACTTTCAAGGTTTTTTTGCTTAATATAATTTTTATTTTCAGCTATTCTGTTTAAATTTTCAATTTTATTTGTTTTTTCAGAGATTTCAAATCAATTTATATCATATTAGACAATGGAAGTCCGAACTAATGAAATAAGTTTAATTTTTCGTTAAGATCGGTTCAGGTTTATCATTAATTCTATTTATTAATGTCCTCATATAAACCTTCTAAAAGATAACGAAGGAACTCCTAGGAGCGTGTCTTGATGGACATAACTGATGAATCAAGAAGCAAATCTTTGAATCCGACTTTTTTGGGAGACTATGTTTACTACTCTATCAGATGAATCTTTGATTGAAGTCCTCTCCTTACCAGGAGATATCTTTCATGTATTCGTCCTTTTTCAAATATTCTAGTGAATTTCTTGTGTTTGATAAACATTGGATTACACTGTTCATGAAATATATGTTGCCAATATTTTTCAACCCGTTGAGCCCAAGGGTTTTGACTGTAGAATGTTGTAACTGTTGATGCTACGTTTATCATTGATGTCTTCTTCCGAGTAATCACGGATGATTCTCCTCATTGGACCAGCGGTATGAGGAATTTGAAGCTTAACTGCTTGAAACTGAATTGGATAGATATATGGCAAAACTTTTGAGTTTGGGAGAAAGAGAAGATGATAGTTCCAGAACTTGTTCATATTTTTCGCATCTATTTCGGAAAATGGTCAATTTATCAAGTCCATATTGGGTGATAGGAAATGTTTCAGTTAGTGGGTTCGTGAAAATTTCATCTAATTTTTAAGTAGATGGAAGAGTACCCAATACTGATGTCGCATTACCTCTTTGTATGGCGATACTCATTCTTTGAATTAAAAATGAATAGGCTGTTGTTACCGGTATAGTTCAGCATTCTTTTACCGAATCAGAAGCAAAAGGTCCAAAAACACCAAAGGTTTCAATTGCAACAGGAAAGAAAGAAACAGTAGGAACTCAACACAGTTGAGTATTTCCGAAATTTTGGGTTCTTTGCAGTCATAGCAGCTACACCACTGGAATTAGATGTTGCAACAAGATGTGAAGCTACAACTCTCGTCTCGACGCTTTTCATTAGACAAAGGGGTTCAAGAACTCCAATGGCTAGAGCTCTTTTTATAAGATATATGTATACATATATTTCTATTACATGAGTACCATAAGTAATTTATGTTTATATTCATAGTTTACATATCATATGTATACTTGTATCATTAATATGTATGTGTTAAATGAAACAAAATAATCATTCAATACGATGTNTCTGGGTTGATATCTTCCACTGTCTCTGACAGTTCAAGTTCATGTAAAAAATCATGAAATGGAAGACTTCTTCAGTTATCGTGTTATACCAAATGTTAATGATAAACATCAAAATGGTGCATTCGAGTAACTGATATTAACACCCAATTCAACAGTTAAAAATAACTATATTCCTAAAAATCATTTCCGGATTCTAAGTCTTACAGATTTATCTGTGTTATTACCAAATTGACTAGTACCTCCTCCAACAATGTTGGAATTCGAGATATTTTATTTAAAAACAACTGACCAGATTATTCTCAAACATTGACCAAATGTTCCATTTAATTATTTACATAAAATAGTTTTGAACTGTAAACAGATGAGCATGTTGGTTAATGCATGTCACTCAAGAAACAAGCTATTGTGAAAGTGAGAATTTTCCCTACTATGGGACTCGATGAGTGGCTTTTTGTAACAGCCTGACTGAGTGTATCATATGAGTTGCTCGGAGTGTATACTGCATATCTTCTGACCCATTCTAAGATTCACATGTTAAAAAATTCATCAAGATTATTATCAGTCACAAAACAAAAGTTTCAGAAATATTTCCGTTGACCTACTGGCTAATTTCCCTCTGACACTAATTTGATTATTTCTGTTATACATGCAATATAGAATTACTAAAAAAATTGTAATTTTAAACAGAAATAATAATTTATCACCTATCAAAAATTAACTGATGTAATTATATTTCAAACTGACTGTACTGAGTACATATGACTGTTAGAACAAATTGACAGTTCTTTCGGGCGTGAATGTGAACAATAAAGATAATTTCGTTGAATATTCAATGTGTGATAAATTATATATAAAGTGACTAGTTTAAAATAGACGAACCTTTATACAACTTATTTTTCAACCGAGTGAAATGATTTTCTTTTTTCGTTAGATAGACATTTAAAAAGTCTACTGAAACATCAAATTTAATGAGTCTTCGTTTTCAGGGACAACTTTTATTGTTTTTCAATGTCAAAAATTAACAAAAATTTGGCGATTTTTTTAATTTAACCGCACCACTGGATTCAGGTAGTTTTGAAATAGCTCTTCTCAAAATTTCACGTCGAAATGCGTTAATGCGTTCATCTTTAAAAAAAACTAAATTATTCCACCAATTCAATTTCAGAAATTTCATTAAAATTCTGACTACTCCACTGGGTTCAAAGGTTTTGATTTGATAGTTCGTAGTGTAATCTCTGGCGCAAAATGAATCTATCGAAAACACTTTCTCAACACCAGAACAAAATTACGGTCTCTCGACGCGCGTTTCGCTAACCAAATTAGCGTCCTCAGGACATAATTATGACTTACAACAAGTTATAATGATCTCCTGAGAACGCTAACTTGGTTAGCGTCGAGAGACTGATTTTGTTCTAACGTTGGGCTTTGACGTTTTCAATAGCTTTTGATTTATTAATGTCCAGAATTTCATCGAAATGTCTTCCTCATTCGAAAGTTAAGACATTAAACAATTTATTTTTCTAACTTCCGTCATTTGAAATTTTTTTAAAGATGAACAGAATTTGATGAAATTATGGAGAGCGATAAATTAAAACCTTATGAATCCTGTGGAGTAGTTATATATTTGATGAAAGTTCTAAAATTGAATTGATGGGATAATTAAATTGCACATTTTTTAGATTTTATTCCCTCATAACTATTTTTAACAATAGATGATGTTTTGACATAAACCTTTTCAAAACTACTTTAATCCAGTGGTGTGATTAGATCGAAGAAAATCGCCAANAATAAGAAGCTACAGAAATTATAACAAAGAGTCAAAATCAATGAAATAATTGTATTCAATGACTCAAATTGAAAATTCTTATTTTTTCAAATGTACCTTGATCGAATTTAGTCTCCTTTAATAGCCTATCTCCAATTTGGAGAAATTTTTCATTTTCCTGTTGAATATGATTGGTTGCAAATTTGACTAATTTTGGATGGAAATCGTCATTCTCAATGTTTCAAAGCAGTCTCATATTTTGTGTTTCAACAGTTTGCAATTTGGGCTAGAGTGTCATGTAAACAAATGAACTATTTGTACCCTAAATGTCAGTTTGAAATAAATGTGTCATAAACAGTAATTCCCGAGAAAAAGTTGAAATAATAAGGTTATTTGGTGATGGTGCCAGCCATTAATTTCGAAGTTCCATTAAGAACCAGAACCATTAATTGGAAATCGGACTTGAATATGAAAATTACAAAAAAAAACAAACAAAACTTAATTTTGCGTTGAAATTCGGAATGTAAGGTCGAAATAGATTTCGAAGCAACTTTTCCAAATATTCGTATCATCAACGCGAAGCAAAATATCGAGAATTTGCCCTTTTTTGTAGGAGCACAGTGAGCTGGGTTTAAGGCTGTCACTCAAGATAAGTATTGCAAAAAGTGCGGCCATGAAGGTCTATGCCTGTACCAAAAATCAAATATCTGCGTTCCAAAATGAATAAAATACAGGGGTGTCTTAATTTACGTGTGTCACAGTGTATATCTCAACACAAATGATGAGAGAAGAAATATAATCGACAACGACAATAAATAAAATTAAAAAATATATATCACAGAACATTTAGTCCTAATAGGTTACATTTAATTGTCATCAGCCATTATGATAGTTATAGCACTGGTTGCGGAAGGAGACTGATCGGTAAACACATATTTACTTGGAGTGAATCGAGCTCCTCCTGAGCTCAATGATCGCCTTAGAGTTTTTGGTGTATATCTGTCTCGTTTAGAGAATGTAAGAGCCTCCAATTCATGACTATCTGGAATGATAGACGGGGTTGGCAAGGGTCTCTCCTGTACTCGTTTCGATTTCCCCAAACAACTAATAATTCGTGAATATTTGAACTGTCCACAGTTCTTAGGGGGGCCGATAATGGCTAACAGGGAGCCCAATAAGAATGTGGCATAAATCCAACTCACGCACATTACCAGTACAAGAAATATGCCAATTTGAATATATGGAAGGATTAAGGATGGTAACATAAATGCACCTGCAGCACCAGTGGTAATAGCTGCCATAAAAGCAGGGCCAGCCATATAACTCAGTGCATGCCTTGTTGCAGCTTCTCTGTCAACTGCTATTGTTTCCGGACACATACGATAGTTAACCGAATAGTGTAAACTGAAATCAACTGTTAAACCTATGGCAGTGGAAACTGCTGTGGACTCCAGGATATTCAGTTTCCAACCTAGCATTACTAATACTGCCATTGTAACAAAAATACTGCTCGTTATTGTGATAATTGCATACAAACTTGTCAAAATATTCAGTGTAGAGAAGAATAACACTACAAGAGCTAAACTCATGGACATAACAACAGCTATTTCTGTGCTCACACTCAGTTCTCTTTGTAAATCATAGAATTCTAGTTCACTGATAAACCAACCATTTTTCATTGTATCAGGTGCAGTTTTCAATTCTTCAGTCATCCAATCTTCTACTCTGTTGAAGAATTCGTTCATTTGTTCGTAAGACATTGAGTAACTATAATTACTATCATATTCTACTATAACAGCTTTTATTGTCGGAGTTTGGTCTTTTGAAAATTTCGGACCTGCCATACCAGGACTTAGTAGGTCTATTGGGGTTTCATAAATATCAGCTATTTCATCAATAATGCATTCATTGAATACACTTCTGTTGAATGGGAACTTGGATGTTTTACAACATGGAGATCTATCTTTACTTGTGAATGAGTCATAACATTTCCGTTCCATTGATTTCATAAACGTCTCTATAAAACAGTTTGGTAGTAGAGGCCCCAGCATAGATTGATAAAAGGGTTGTTGTCTGAGTTTTTGACAGAAATTTAGAAGCCATTCTTGGGATTCTGGTTCAGACACGTCGAATGTTGGATCAAGCGTTAGGCTACCTAAGTTTGAAGGATCCAAATGATCACCATTATCTATAGGAAGTACTCCCCATACAAATCTCAATGGAAGTTTGTAGCTTGCTTGCTCTAACTGAAATGAAAATGAATGATTAAGAAAAAAAAATTGAACGAATAACTACTTTTTACCTTCTCAGGGCGGTTAAACCAGAAGTGTGTTTTATATCTGAAATCGTATTGCTCAAATGGATGTGATGTTGCAAATAACTGAAATTCATTTGTATTTGGTAAATGAAGTTTCGGATAAACCAATACTATAAAACCACTCATGATTGCTATCGTGAATAGTAGTAGAAACCAAACAAATTTGAATCGTATCACAAAATCCAGTAGCCACTTCTCTTTGGCTTTCCAAAATCTTTGAAAAAATAAACACTGGCACCATCCTGCAGACAAATTCCATTGAGGCTTGATGCAGCACCATCTTTGGTAACAAACCATGAAACAACTCCGAAAAAACGCGTCGTTGGAAAAACATGACCGCTCCCAAATTACAAGGCATGCAGGAAACCAAGTCATCATCAAAAAGTAATTAGCTACCACAGCTGTACCAGCAAAAATACTGAAATAAGCGTCATGAGTTATATTTATTTATTTCTTTGGGAAATGTAAAAAAGGGTGTAAGATACCCAATATGAAAAACACCGGGTAAGTCGAAGTTGTGGGAGTTGAAAATTTCTCCAATTTGATTAGCATAATGAACTTTCGGAAATTCAAATACAAAATTGACAGTTTATTAATTTCTGGTAGAAAAATACTGTACATTTTTATATTTCTGGAGTATACTTCTCATTTAAAGCATTTTATTTTTTAACAATTAACAAGCGTTATTGTTCTAATTTAATTCACTGACTTACTGAACAAAAATTTTTTAATGTGGGTTCTCTGTATTTCAAAGTATGTATTTTTCAACAAACAGAAATAATCAATTCTAAAGAGATATGGAAATATTTGAAGTCTCTTATAAAACCTGACACTTCCCAAAACTGTAATGAAATAGTTTTTTCATCTCCTGTTACTGATTCACTAGAGATGGCTACAGCATTCAACCAATATTTCATCAATAGTATTGATCACATAACAACATTAGCTCAAATAGACTAAGGTCATTTCAAAATTACCCAGTGGTAAATTGCTCCTTTAAAACATTCAAGAAGTAAATATAGGACAATTGAGAACATTTCTATTCTCATTAACAATACAGATTAATTCTAAAATCATTGAAAGAGATTTATTTAAAAGGTGTTTTCCTAGATGCACTAAAGCTCATATTTATACCAAAGATACCATTTCAGACCAACACTGGAAAAAATTATTGAATCAGCAGTACACGAACAAATAGAAGAATATTTCGAAAATAATAATTCATTTTTGGAGCAACAATCAGGTTTTCGAAAAAATCACTTGTGTGATATGGCACTTCAGCATACTTAAACAAAATGGAAAAACAAGTTGAAGAGAATAATGTAGTATCAGCCTGCCTACATTTCAAAAGGGCTTTCGAAACCATTGATAGAAATTTAGAAAAATTGACATAACATGGAGTTGGCGGTAAGGTATAGTTCGTACCTTACCTTATTTTAGTTCGAAAGTTATTTCAGAATTATAAAGCAGTTTTACAAACGTTAAATCATCAGCCTCAACAGAATCTGAAAATGATTTAGGGGTCACATCAGGTACTGTACTGGGTCCACTCTTATTTATTATATAGAGTGTTTATTAAACATGCGGCAAAAAATTAAGGGCCCATTCCTTGGACTATTCTAAGGACTATTCGAAGATACGGAGCGAAAAAGAATTTTGACAATAACAATTTTGGTGATTTTAAAATTATTAACGTAGTCGAAATAAAAGTATAGCGTACTACCCTGGACCTACCAAGAAGTCATTATTTTATACTACTTCATTTGAAGATGTGGAAGATTTGAGAAATCGGATAATTGTTGGGTGTAACGCAAACAGAAACGATCCTGGTATTTTTTAAAGAGATCGGGAGTCGATGGCGAGAATATTGGATTCTTGCATCCGAGCAGGGGGTAGTCATTCTCAACAGTTATTGTAGATTTAGAAACATTATATGTAATTTTTGGTAATAAATTGTTATTGGCGAACTTTTTGCTCCATATCTTCGAAACAAAGCACCCTATCAAAAATCATCAAAGGACAAAGTATCCTTAAAATAGTCCTTTAAATTTTTGCCAAATGTTTAATAAACACCCTGCATATCAATATATCTGGTATTCAAGATGACCGAAACTAACGGATGTACTGCTTTTGGCTCCTCAATAAATTCATTTAAATGTTTTTAGAAAGACGAAAATAAATTTTTATATGTGTATAAATTGTTATAACATAATGCACGGAAGCTGCAACAATCGTTCCAAAAACATGTGCTACAAAATTAACTGCTGCAAGAACACTGAAAACGAGCATCCTGAAAAATGAAATATTCAGAATAGTATCATTGATGAACTAAAAGAAGATAATGAAATAAAAAACCACTTCATTGTACGGTTTAAAAAACTCTATATTTCAGAAGCTGAAAAGGAAACAAACTTCAGTATCAACATGAATTCATTTCAGAATTATGGCTAACAAAAAATCGTTAGTTTTTCAACGATAGGAAATTCAAAAAAAAAAGTTGTTAAAAAGCAAACGGAGGAAATTCTACAACTTGAAAGTGCACTGAAACAGTTCTTTGACAAAAGTTAAAAACACTGGAACACAAACAGAAAAAGGTGAACAAAACACTGGAATAGCAATCATAACAAAGACAAAAAATTGACAAATACGAACCTTCAAACAAATGAATCTTGCTGGAATTCGCCCACAAATATGTATATAGAAAAAAATAAAAATAAGTTCACAGCACGTGTTTTGAGATGCTTGATTGAAATTATGTGGAAATGTCGAATTGGCCGCGGTGGTAGTGCGTCCGACTCACGATCGGAAGACCGTGGGTTCGATTCCCGCCTCGACCAGATATTTTTCTCGAGAGAATTTATCTGGTTGAAGCTGGAATCATTCTGCAACCGTGTTAGGAATCACACGTAAAAAGGTAAGACCTCGTTAGTCCCTAGCTCGCACAAGTTTCTCAACTTCTGAGAGTTGTCATTCGTATGGGGGCGACAGCTGATTAACGGAAAAACAGATTTTAAACAGATTTTAAATGTGAATGGGAATGATCATTACACTGAGAATTGTCCGAATACTTAGAGCCTATGATATTATTCACCAAATTATATAATACTATATTGAAGTATGCTATCCTATGAAATGTAATCTGTTCAAAAAAAATCTGTTCAAAATCTGTTTTTATTAGTCAAGTAATTCAAATAGTTACCATTATATGAAATTTATCAAACTAATCAAATTGTTATGATATAGAAAAATAAAACTTACATTTGTGAAATACATACAGTAAAGACTCAAATGTTAAAACAGCATTACATAAAAAAATTTGAAAATTCATTGAAATCGTAGAGACTGGCTTCTTGAAAATATTGCTCGAGTCATAAAGTGCTTTTCAGCTATTTCAGCTGCAGAGCTTTGTCTGAATCCGGGATGTTATAAAATTCGACATCTTTGAGTCTGGGACACGTGAGATTTCTGAACATGAAAAGTCTTGGTAGAGGTTAAGTTTTTGCCATGTTTTATAGGAGTGTAAATCTGCATTTTTGGTAAAAGTTTGGGCATATTTTTTCAAGTACATTATATGTTGTTGAATATACAAGCTTGGCAGGGTTAAAATGTTTCCTTGTTTAAAGACTGACTTATGATGGTTCGTAATATTCGTTTCTGAACTGCAAAAAATCTGTTAATATGTGCTGATGAGACACAAAATATTAAGCAATATTCAAGAGTACACCTTATTTACAACACAAAGTAAAAATTCTTTTTTCGAAAGTCGAATTGCTATTCCAAAATCCATTGCCACCACCTTTATTCCGTCATATTCTAAAGTGAGCTTCTCTAATTCATGATAATATGGTAAAATGGCTGTACTGCTGGCAAGCGGCAAAAATATCATCACTTCTTTCAATTCTGATGACTCTTCTGTATTCTGAAAATTACATTAAATAGATCATTACTCAGGTAATAAGACATACAGAAAAATGTATGAATGTATAATGGAGTGTACTGTGACCAAACAAACTATGTATTAAATATATTTTACGATATTCTCAATATCTAATAGGGTATTGAGACAATGAAAGATTACACACGCATCATCAATTTGTGTATTCAAAATGAGTCGACAAAGTAATAAAAATGTAAAGGACATGGCTACTGCTCCAATACAAACTGACCTATCAATGAAGATTTGCTGATTCACTGAAAAGTAACCCCATGTTACGATTTTGTACACAGTATTTTTTATTCCATTTTCCATATCCCATACCTGGCAATTCGAATTTTTTAGTATGAGAAATCAAAGACATACTCATTCATTCCCAATTTGAGGTTAAAATTTATAATCAAGATATGAAATTTACTTACTGTGCAATATGAAATGCTCATAGTTTATTAGTTGCGAAAACAACTATTCATGTAGTATAAAAGAATGGACTGAACTGAATTGTCAAATGATAGTTAACGTCATCAATTGCTCTCAAAATCTAAGAAACTGCCGACGACTCCCGTAACTCTTGATTGAATGCAAAAGTTAACGGTTTTGTCTTAGGCTCAGGATTGGATTCTTTCGTTACTTCATGATCTATAGAGGCTTTCTACGACGAGAGGGTGCAGAGTGTTTCAAAGGTTCCATTAGTGACACTGAGTGAGCTCAGAATCATATATCTTTTAGACACGGATACACACACCTTAGGAGGGCTTTTACCTTAGCCAGCAGGGGTATACTAACGCCTCTCCCCATGCAAGGCTGATCTGTCTTTTTATAAAAATGTTTACTGTCAAGTATAAATATTAAGGTGACTTTGTCGATAAGAAATTTTCCTTGGACAATGCAGTACATAACCCTCTCTCTCTCTCTCTCTCTCTCACTGTTAACAACGGTTATGATTGCTAGAGAGGATTCAGTTCAGACAGTGTTCTCAGACCGTTTTCCAAGTTATCTGCACTGACCTAATAGTCCAAAACAAGTCTGTACGTGGTCACCTTGATTAAATGAAACAAAAGTCTGCTCTTCATTTATAGAAACTTGCTTGCAGTGAGTTTTAGACATTGCATTCATTGTACAGGTATCTGGTATGGAGTTTAGCATTCAGTGTGGCATTAGTCAGGTTGTAACGTCCACCATATTTGATTTACAATGGCGGCATTTAGGTAAGTCTTCATTGTCACAAGAACCAAACGTGGTGAAACTGAATGAAAGCGTGTAGTACAAAAGGAATTCATGGACAATGCACTCAACAACGCAACTCACTATACACTATACAGTATTATATACTCTAACTTGCATCACAGCTACCTAATGACATTTAATTAGTTAATTAATGACAATTGTGAAATAAGGTACCTCACGAACAAAGAACAAAAAGTGTAGGAACCAGCACACAGATAAATTTAATGGAAAATAAGGTTGATGTCGTCCATCAATAATTTTCTGAATTGTCTCTTGTTTCAAATATTAAACAGCTGGTCCTATAAATAGTATTTATAGTCCTTATTCAACACTGGTGAAATATTGTGTGGCAAATTGTGATATATTGCGTTAAAATCGTTTCTTACATTCTCTGGAAGGAAGGAAGTGCTCGTCAAAAAATTCAAAATATTGAAAACTGCATCATGTCGCAGACACTCTATTGGAGCTTCACAATAACGTGTTTTTGTCAAACATTCTGAATTGAGTTCCAGAGCATGAAAGTATTGAGCACATTTCACTAAAATTTGTTTTGTTCTGGTTACATCTTCTTCCTAAAACAAACATTGTGAAAGAAAAATTGAGGCAAGTAGGATATTCCTTACCGTGATAGCGAGACATGAAGTTCTCTTATTGAAAAGAGCAATATAGTTTGGAAGGGACCAGGGTTTGCAACACCTCCTCTTGGACTTTGTATTTTGAATACACAAGTCATCATAAAATTTTAAATTTAATAATTCATGTTCTAATCGTTTGACTAATATCAATAGTGCTTTCTCAGTAAAAAAAGGTAAATTTTTTTTCAAATCGGGTTCCAGCGTGACGAAGCTCACAAAGAGCTTCAGAAACACCAAAACCATTGCTATGAAGAAAACTCTTGAAGCCAGGATAATTCGTGAAGCCATTGAAATTGAAAAACCTCCCGACTCTCTGAACAAACGAGATGATTCACAGAGGCTACCGTAATCATGGAGGTCGGTATTGTTTCCCCACGCATCAGTAACTCACGTCAAGCAGAAAGTCAAGAATAAAACTCCGGCAGGCCTGGTATATACCTGTTACAATACCTCTACATTATACCTTCCGGCAACATAAATACTGTCCCCGAAAAACAAAGTGATCAGTGTTCACTTGGAGCTGAACAAAGGAAAAACGAAGCCAGTGATGCGACTTGGGGAGTCTGGGAGATTATGACCACGCCGTCGAGTCATGTAAGTTCAGTTTCGAGTGGTTCTTGAAAATGGATTCAAAGCAGAAGCTGAAACCTTGTAAAGATGAAAATTACAGACGTGGTTCAACCCGGATCATTATAGTATTCAAAGTTATGTTAAATAAAAGGGTAAAAATCAACATATTTGTACATTAGACCGAGCTGACACTTTGCATTTTTCCTTATGTACATATTTTCATTTCCTATGAATTTTTTTCCATATTATTATTTGTGGCAATGAAACAGTTGAAGTAATACAAAATTTAACAATTTCAAAAATAACAACTTGTTTTGAAATCCCCAAAAGTTCATCATTTACAATTATATTTGCTAAAACTGAACAAACCAGACTCACCCGGTATATGATCCAATAATTTTACCTGAAACAGCTCACTGCAGTTACTGAGCTGACGTAAGATCCTAAAAATGCTACCGAAGTCGTCAATGCTGTAACAAACATCGACATAAATGCATGATGAAATGTGTCAGTCATGATTTTTAATAAGGAACATACGAGCTAACGATTAACGAGGTCTTACTTTTTAACGTGCGATTCCTAGCATGGGTAGGACAATAGGCAGTGAATATCTATCGTCCGGCCTCTCGGCTCGAACTATCGTTTCACCTGACGAGTCAAATTTTTCTGAATAATGTAATGAGTAATTATGGTGCCATAAAAAGTAGTGATATCACATTCAAATATCTGTCAAAAATTGTGTAGTTCGAAAAGCAGAAGGACCGATTTTATTTCCATAGTAGATGTTTTTCAGTGGTTGCAGCGTACAATTTTAAAAAAAAACTTCCCAGTAAGGATATTTTTATAAAAGAGGGACATTTGTATGCAAAATGAACTGCTGAATCTAAAAGGTTTAAACATACAGGGTGCTCCGTTTGAAATTCCAAAGTTGGGATAATTTCCTGTGAAACAAAATTGTGATACCATTCAAAACACCAAAATTCCACATTGATACCAGAAGAGACAAAAAAGTTATTGGGGCGAGCCTGAATTGTTTTACATGTATATGGCAAGTCTCGAAAGAGCAAAAGAATAGTAGTTATATAAATTTTTTGACAATATGTCACTTAAAATAAAATAAATTGAAATTTGCATAAATACTTAAACATGTATGGCAAACTTAGGCATACAAATATAAAGATATTCTAAAAAAACATATATTCACAGTAGACCCAAAATCATGGCATCAAAGTTACACTAGTCATGTTTCCAATGCTTACATTATAAAGATTATCTGTTTATTATGTGTATTTTTTGGTTAGTTAAAACGTAGTTCTTACCTGGACTGCCACAGAAAAAATTCTCTTCTGAATCATCAGGAAATAGTTCTACCTTAGGTGTGAGATTTTGGAGAGCTTTCCATCTGTCCTGTTCGTCCAAATCACTGGAATCAATGTTCTGTACCAAGACCTATTTGGAATATAACGAAACAAACTCAGAACTATTAGATTTACTTTAAGTAATAGACAGGACATGTAAAAAATATTAAATTCGTTCAAAAAATGCAACAAAACGTTACCCAGAGAAGTTGTTGAGAATTGAAAGTTATGGCGTCCCGTTGAAATTTTCATTATTATTTTTTAATTTGAATTACTGCTATATGATATTGTTTTCAGTATTCTGATTTAATATATATATATTCAAAGTATCTACAATCACTTGGTTATCTTTTCTTATATTCTGAAATTCTGAAATTTCNATAAAACAAATACAAACAAAAAACAAAAAAAAAATGGAAAAAGTAATACATTATACACCTGATATCAATCAGCATTCCAATAACCACAAAAAAAAGAATATACATATGGATAAACTATTGAGTATTTAAGTTTGTTTACCTAATAGTTCAATTTTCAATTTTTGCCTAAAAATACCTATTTTGAAATGTTTTAAATGAGCGGGAAGTTTATTGTAAACGTTGCATATCTGATACGTAAATGATCGTTTGAAAAATTCATGAGTGTGTATCGGAGGAGTTAATAACCCTTTATGCCTTACATTCAAGTTGTGTACGTCAGTCCGAAAAGTAATTTTATTATATAGATAGGTCGGAATCTTATTGCAGATAACCTTATGATAGAAACACGCTGAGTGTAATGACCTTCGGTTTTCCATATTGAGCCAACAAGTTTCTGACAGCTTTGATGAGATTCTGTTCCTTCTACGTACCCCATGAATAAGACGAAGGCATGAGTTTTGAATCTTTTGGATTCTTTTCTTGTTCCTAATTGTGAGCCATGGTCCATAGAGTACATCTGCATAGTTCAAAGATGAAAGAACGAGACTGTCATATAAAGTAATTTTTGTGTTTTTAGGGAGGAATTTTCGATTTCCGTAAATCAGCTTGAGTGAAACGTAAGCTTTCTGGATTAATTTATTCACATGGGAATCAAATCGGAGTTCACTATCTATAGTCACCCCAAGATTTTTTGATTCCTTCACAATTTCCAATACATTAGAACCTATACTATGGAGTAGTAGAAAGCCAAAAACTTTCTTTCCCAAAAAAATTAATCACTCCTAAAAATATAACCCCTTCAATTCAACCTATACTAATATTGAGTTGTTGTTTTACAACATCTCTGAGATTTTTTGGACCGAATACTAGTAATTTCGACTTGGATGTATTATTCATTAAGCACATATTTTCAGCAAGGGATGAAAATGTATCGAGATCGTGAGTGATCCGCCTATTAGCATCATTTACTCTGTGTGGTTCAAAAGAATAATAGATTTGGGTGTCATCGGCATAAAGATGTACACTGCAATACTGAAGGCATTTCACTACTAATGGACTGCTGTATATCGTAATTAGGAGAGGGCCAAGAATTGATCCCTGTGGAACGCCTGTTTTCAAATTAAAAGGTGTGGAATGTACTCCATCAAGAACAACTTCCTGGCGTCTATTGTGTAGATAGTTTCGAAAAAAAAAAACTGAATCATCTGACAAGCCAATGTAGTGTAAGATCGACAGTAACAGCTCATGTGTCAAATGTCCTGCTGAAATCTAGAAGAGCCAGGACATTGATTTCGATCACTCGCATTGAAAATATCATCAGTTACCTTCAGTAGAGCTGTAGTACAGCTGTGACCACGCCTAAAACTTGACTGTACTGTTGGTAGTAATTTATTACTATCTAAGTGTGAGCGAAGCTGTTGTTCTATAATTTTTTCTATTATTTTAGAGCAAGCAGGAAGGATACTGATGGCCCGCAGATCTTTCAGTTCTACTGGATTGTTGTTTTTTGGCACTGGAGTTACCAATACTGCTTTCCACATTGCCGGAAAAACGTTATTTTCTATACAAAAGTTGATTATATGCCTTAAATAAGGAAGAATAAAAGCACAACACAATGAGATCATTTTTATACTGAGCCCATCACATCCGATGGATTTTTTTTTAATCAAAGATATTGTTCGTAATATGCACATATCATCCACAGATGTAAGCCGGTAGTTGGAATCGAGTAAGGTATGGTTATTATATTCATCAAGTAAAACATTTGATGGTGGGGTTATTGAAATAGATTTTACAAAAAAGTCATTGATGCGGTTGGCGTCGTTCAAGTGAGTTGGCAAATCAAGTTTTTTTGAAGTAATTATATTATTATTTTTCAGTATCGACCAACATTGTTTAGGGTTGCAATCATCAAGTTTGGTTGATAAATAGGATTTTTTCTCTCTAATGATAGCTTGTGTTGTGAAATTACGTAGCTGTTTATAGTATACTCGGTGCTCGTCAGTTGGTGATTTTTTGTATTTAAGTGAAGCCTTATCTCGCAATTTCAATAAATTTTTAATAGGATCGGTTAGCCACGGTGCCGGAGGCTTTGTTATTCTAGAGATTGTAAAGGAAGAATTGAGTTAAATTGTCAACAAGGTATTCTACGCAAGTCAAAATTGAAGGCTTCATAGTTGAAATTTTCAAAATTTCGATATTGCAGGAATTTCACTGGTTTAACCGTAAGATCTACTTTAATACGGCAATATGTGAGAGAATGATCAGAAATATCTACATCCTCGACACCCTTCTCTACTACTCTTTCTAGACTCCACACTGCTATTAAATCTATAAGCGAAGAGCTCTGGAGGCCTATTCTTGTCGGCGAGTCAATTATTTGACTGAGTTGATGAGTTTCAAATATTGATAACAGGTTGCTCAAATATAAATTTTCCAAACATAATACATCTAAGTTGATCACCAACGCAAACAACATTGGGAGTGGCTATAGATACCTTGTCGATATTATCCTCGAGTTCAGACAGAAAAAATATCTTATCCTGAGAAGGAGGCCTGTAGATTACACCAATAGAGATATCTTCCTTTTTTATTTTTTATTTCATCCATAGTTGTTCAATATTAGAACTAGAAACTATTATGGAAGTGTTTAGGGTATTTTTTGAATAAATACACACACCACCATCTCTTGAATGGAGGCGATCTTTTCTATAAATTCTATAGCCCCTTATACTGATCAGGTTATCATTAATACCATCGTGTAGCCAACTCTCAGATATACACAAAATGTCAAATTGGTTCTCTTGAATGAGTTGCCGAATATTAGCAATAGAAGGAAGGAGAGGTCTCACATTCAAGTGTCCAATTTTAATACTCATGCCAAATATGTGTCAGACTGCTACGATACAATTAAAAAATGTACAATAATTATAGCTGAAATCTGAATACAATTGGAAAATTCAACAACAACGAAAAGGAGATAATGCGAAATTAAAATTATTTATTCAATTCATTGAAATAATTACTAGAAATGCTTAATATTAGTATCATGAAATCTAACGAGGTCTCAAATTCTTCTTTTCCAATGTAGAAGGCACACTTTCAGTTGGTACCGGAGTATTTGAAGAGAGAATAGGGCTATCTGAATTCAGTTCCTCAAGGGTATACTGGTGACCACTGATGACCAGGGTGTTCTTCTTTATTTTGGCAGACAGGTTCTTCGCTTTTGCAGCTCTTAAATGAACTACCAACTGCTTTCTTATTTGTCGATCTTCTTTTTCAGATTAGACAGCAGGTCTAGAATTATTGGTTGTTTATCAATATTTTTGTTTACAAAACAACGATTGATATCAGAGTTGGTGAAGGATATTTTGAACTTGTCCTTTATAAATTTAACTACTTCTGGAATGATAAGTGAGTTATCATTCACTTTTAAACCATATATAAAAATGAAATTCTGCTTTAGCTGTCTCTCAGTGTTCAAAAGCCTTGATCACAGGAGGTTATTTTCATCCTTTAATTCATTGACAGTGTGGTTCAAAGCATCAATTGTCTTCTGAAACTCAGCCTTTATAGTTTTGATCTTCAGTTAAAAAAAATTTGAAAGATTGACCAATGTGTGAAATCATAAATGTTAACTGAATAGCCAATTAATAAAGCTTGTTCCGAATTCATAGATAAAATCGAAAAATTGCTCAATGTCACTCAAACCAAGATGCACTTAAGGTAAATGAAAATAAATTAGATCATCTAGAACAAGCTTCTAAAAAGAATAAAATGAGAATATATGGTCTCTTAGAAGAGCAGGAAGGAGAATTGTCACTTCAACTGTCCTGCTGATGATCCCAATATAAATAAACCAAGTATTGTTGTTGTGAAACTCGTTAGAAATTTGAAAAAAATTGAAGTATATAATGGCAAAATCATCCTGAGAAATGAAGGTATCTCAATCTACTAGGACCTTACTATGAAAAACTTCCTGTTACTATCAGCGGCAAAAAAAGAAGATTGGAAAGAAAAATGCCTGGTCGCTTGCCGGAAAAATTTCATAATCAACGTGAAGGACAATCAAAAACAAGTCATCTCCTGTGAAGAAAATGTACAACTTTATTAAGTATTGAACTCTAGCACTAGTCTTTTTATTTCTTATCAGACCACCCCGATTATTTTTATCTGATGCGTTTTCATTTCCATTAGTTTTGTTCGAATTCACACTTCTTCATATTATTTTTATTAAATTTTTACAAGGGTTTTTCAATTTTAAAAATGTTTTCTACATGAACGCTATATGAGAATGCTAGTGGGAACTTCAGAAGGAAAAACCAAAAAATACAATTTGATAATATACAGGATAGAAGAGGAGGACAAATGCACTACTGATAACACCATATCATTTTTGAATGAAGTTCTCGGGATAGACTGCAACAAGAAGGACCTCCGAGTAGATATAGAGTATGGCAAAATAAACAGGTTATAAATGGACCAGTAGTAATCAAACTAGTCAACTACGAACTGAAGATGAATATTTTGAACCAAGCTAAAGATAAATCACCCATACTGAAATCGCAGCAAATAATAATCACACACCCTAAAAAAAAATTCCAAAAAGGAGAATTTCTGAATAACCAATTGAAAAAAGGTAAATCCCTTAACCAATCGGCTAAAATTCAAAGAGGAAATTCAGTGATCGAAAATCAAATTTTGTTAATTCTTTATTGTATTTTTAGGCCTAATTTATGTGTTAATAATTACTTCTTACATATACCCAGTAAATTACTAGCACAAGGCAATAAGGTTTATGAAATATTATAATGAAAGAAGTTTTATTATGGCAAATAAAGTTCCCAACAATACTTCATGCAAACGGAAATTTGAAATTTTCAACCCCCTCGCCAACAATCCTCCAGTTTTTGTCCAATAACAAACTTTATATTATGTTTGCAATAAAAATATTAAGATTTTATTATAATATCTACGAAACTGCTACATCAGTAGCAATGCCTATATGTGTTATATAAATACATGAATAAATATACACAAGTTATGTATCATCTATGATTGCACATTTTTCACTTGAAATATTTGTTACATACTGAAATTCTATAATTAATATCTCAGTAGTTATGAGGTTAGGCTTCGCCATGATATACTGTGATATTAAACATATTCACATATATCAAAATTCAATTATTTAAAAAAAACCTAAGCCTTAAACTTTCAAACACTGAAAACTGAAAACTAGGAACTTGAAAACGAACAGGATGAAATTTTTGAAACTCACAGGGATTGTTATTCACCTCTAAATTAAACTATTACCATAACTTGATGAAATTAGTTTTTGGAAGAATCTCTTTAATGAAATGAAAATAAATTCTATCCTATATATTTTTACTTACACCGTACACAGTTCCATTTATGGTTTCTTTGGGCTTATTGTGGTTTCTTGGTTTGCTTTTATGTTTGGGTAGAAGACTGGAATGATTTCTATTCCGATGTTTTAAATATTCCTTTGGGTTTGTAGTGAAGTCACCTGAAGGCCTTGTAGATTTAATTAAATTAGCCCAAGTAGTAAGACGGTTAGAAATTGTTGTACCTCTTGTTGAAAACCCCTGAAATATTTTTTGAAAAAATGTTATATGAAATTAATTTTCAATGACTGTGTTATGTCAATAGCTTCATTCTTCCTTTTATGATCATTTAATTATAACTTTCAAGAAAGACAAACCTGATGAATCCTGAATGAATCGAAGTTGTCGAGATATATGTACTCTATAAATTACAAAATTAATCTAGGTATATGTAAAAACCTACCAACTGAGGGTCTTGGAAACTTGGGAAAGTGACGGATTTCAAAGTAAATGGTATCACAATACATGTTCCTGAAAATACTGCAACAGCTGATAAAATAATAAAGGGATGATGAACGAGAATGTTAGCAAACCAGCTTAAATTCATCCTTTAAAATCAGGAAAACATCGACCAGGGTGTTTTTTCAAATTTTGAACTCACTGAATGTTACATTACATTTTTCTGGTTTGGATCCGATTTCTTTTGTATTCAATCTTGAACCTGCAACAGTTGGAATTTCATAATAATGAATAAACATTCTACTTCTCAGCTACAGACACCCACAAACAACCTAACTTGAGGTATTTTTTGAATATAATAGTAATATCTTGTAAAAAGCGGGGGTAGAAATCAACATATCAAGTAGATACATATCATCCCTGTGCCTGGATGTTATCTGGGACTGAGGAGGTCGGGTGCGGTATCCTTACAAAGAACGATAATAACATTTATGAAATGAAAATAGACCCACTTACATCGGATTGACGATCAAATGGTATTTATGAATTGTTGCGTTAGGTATTCCATGAATTTTTTCTCATATTTGTTTATTATTTAAACACAAGAAAGAAAACAGTTCAAAAGTAAAAGAATTTTTCGATGACGAAAATTCCCGATCTGGTACGAAATTACATGTCACCGGTCAACGTACCCCTGCCGTAACCAGTGTTGCCAAAAAGATACGAAATACGCAAAGTATGCTTATTTTCAATATCTTCACACATATGTCGCGCTTTCTGGTTTTTGCAGGTTTTTTATGCAATCAAAACCCTCTCACTTCATGTAAGCAATGATTTTCAAATATCTCAGGCTCATTACCAATCATCGTTCCATTTTTTGAGAACTTTTTTGTTCATTATGAGAACCTAGAACAACCCTCTATTGGATGACAAAAATAATACCATATCGAATGGATTTGATTTACCAACAAACTCTAGGAAAATAAATAGAACAATAAACGCAATGGTATTGTAGCATTGTAGAGTAGTGTATTATATTGTAGTAACACAAAGAACATATTTCCATTATTATAGAATTGGCGGATGGGTGATTCACATTTACTATATGATATATGGCCAAAATACCAAATCATTTCATTATATGCAATAAAAGTCAACGATTTTCAATAGCGAAGTACTGTACGAATAACCAACCTTGAAATTACATGAAAAATTACTGCCTCAAATATCAATTATTTGACTTGGTTCAGATAGAGCGTAATTTATATGATACACAATTATTTTATAAGTGCTCTATCTATCTCCAGATTATCTAGGCTCTAGGCTATTGCTTCCGCGCGGCGCATTTATCCAGCTATATTTTTATAAGTTAATTTCATCAAAATTTGGAGGGTATATATTTTTCTAGGTCAACTACTCTATTTCTCAATACTGTCAGTTGTCATGGTACTTCACACCGTTACTTCCACTGAATATTAGAAATACTTAATATAAAATGAGTATAATAGGTTTGTACTGGTTCTACGAAATTCAGGCTCTAGAGCGTCATGATCATGCGCAGTTGATATAGAGCGTTCTGGTTTATTGAGGATGAGTTCTGATTGATGAATCCTCTGTTCTGGTTTCGACTGCAAAATGATTCTTAACTGTCTTGAACGGCCCCGAATCTTTCTTGCTCTGAGGCTGAACTGTTGAAAACTGATCCCGTTGCTCATGCGCATTCATGTGGAAATTTGCTTGGGATATTTTCTAGGATGTTTTTTTTATTTATTTGATTCAAATAATTGATAATTGAGGTTAGATAACATTTGAACTGACTATAAGGATACGCTACATAAGAAAATTGACATGATCAACAGTATTTTCTCGTCTTCATCTCTTCATATATACGATAGGTAGCACAGTGGTCTCCTCAAAATGTGTTCTGGTTTAAGCAAAAGTGTCCGAGACTATTTCGGACTTTCGGATTGTTTGAGATTTTTTGCTTGTACGCATCATGTCTTGCGCAGTTGCCAAACAGTTTCGAATGTTATAACCAGAACAAACCTCAGAGTAATACATAATAAGACATAGAGTTGCCATGCCTATATCAGTACAATACATGTAATTTGAAATGGGTATCGTACTATTATTTTCTGTACAATTTATGGGCGAGGGAGAGTGGCGGGTAATGAGGGGTTATGGAGAGTTTGTTTGCATTTGAAGTAAGTTCAGAGACGGCTCGTGCATTGGAGAACAGGGGAGGCTTAAGTCATATAGACTATATACACACGAAAAGCCCGCCGGACCCATCATAGGTTTGCGCAATTAACTTTTGCCTAAAATTATAGGTGTCACACGTACGAATTAAAAAATTAAACAAATCGTCAGCTGTGCGCCCAGATGAAACATCATGAAAACCCATAAAACGTTCTACCACATTACCATCTTTGACAT
>NW_019291010.1:28039-53863 GCF_000500325.1 Leptinotarsa decemlineata
GATGTTTTGCTCGCACTTGAAATTAGAAGAGGGAAGGGGTCCTTTAATGTCATTCACTCATTATAATTTATTTTTATTTTATATAAAATAATAGAGAAATGTACATTATGTCACAGAGTACAAAATATAATTAAAATATAAATAGTAATAGGTAGTTATTAATAACGTAATTTTCAACTTGTCTGCAAAGTGCAGGCAGGTTAAAAGGAACTCAGACTCATGCTGCGATGTATTGATGAATGGCATATGATACCCAACTGCTTTTCTATTAAATTAATGTCTTTGAGGAATTCTAGACGTATCAGTACAGTACATAATTTTTATTTAATAAGGCATTTAGTTCCACTGTCCATGTACATAAAATATCATTAATAGACAAGTATTCTAACTAGAGTATCCTCATGTAAATTGGAAAGGACTAGTCTTTCATGGTTAGGCGAGAATGTTTCATTAACCTAAATTCTTAATACTATTATCGAGCTGTTTGCTTGGTATTTTTATAAGTAGGTTTCCGACAAATGCAGTACATAAATATCACTATCTTTGGTAATTTCATCTTAAAACTACTTTACAATGAGTCATGCTGTTTCAATATGTCTCTTGCTGAACAAAAAAATCAGATCTTTTAACAGGAATACTTTCATACACTTGTAAAACCAACACAAAGTGGCACTGCTTGTACAAAAAATCACTCTGATTTTCTTTATTTGCATCTTAGCCGAAAAGAAATATAAACTTGAAATCTTTCACAAGCTTGGGCCAACAGTGTCAAGAAAATGGGTTTGATTGGAATCTCATAAATAGAAATAATAATAATAATTTACTTGCGCCGCTACTGTCGAGTAAATTCCGCTACGGTAGCGGTACGGTACATAATTATTGTTTCTTTGGCATCCATGAAATTCTATATGTAAAATTGAGTTCCTCCAGGACAAACAATGAGTAAACAGTATTATCTCTGCATAAGCAAGTAAGAAGAAAGCAACCTGAACTGTGGAAGAACAAGTCGTGGATGAACAACTTTTTTATTTCTCTTCAAATTTTGTACTTGGACAGATTTAGCCTTTTAAACCCAATAAACACTCATTTCTAGTCGTACGGCCATAATACGTTTTCCTGGTTTAACTTAATGGCTTATAAAAAGGTAACACTGTGCCCGCCCCCACAAATAGCAAGGTCAAAGAGATGGCGATTCTAACATTGTGCCCATAGTTTTTACCAAGATTATGTTTTTATTATAGGATTTTTTGCATAATAGAGTTGATGATATGTATTTATTGTACTGAAATATGAAATAAACTCCAATCGGGAGACGTTATATTCACTTATATTCGAGCATTATCCTAATTTTCTCTAACCCTAATGAATTAATCAGCGACAGTTGCCAAAAAGTATTTGTCTTGTCGTGTAGCTAGATGTAATTAAAGTTGCATATCGCGAAACCCAAATCCTCGGGATAACTGAAGTAGTTGACAAGCGCGGTCAGGGTTGTTATTGTTAGCAAAAACACTGCTAACCTGCGGATTTTTTCATCAACAGTGTTCGACTGAAAATTGAAAACTATTTATCTAAAAACTAATATTTGGAATTTTGCGACACAAAGTGAACCTTTCCTGCATATCAAGTTGTGATTTTGACGGTCGTACTTGTACTGGTCATTTCTGTGGATGAATACCTTCCTACTTGTTTGTTCAACATTTTTTTTGTTAGTAATGTTTTGATATTTATGAATGTTAAGTTTTTGTAGCCGCAAATTACTCTTGAAACCATCCGATATAAATCAAACGAGTACTAGAAATAACTTCCGAGTTTAATATCAGGGACCCACCTGCGCCCCTGAGAATCCTTGCTACGCCACATTGCGGCGCCCAACGTGGGTCTGATTCACCAGAAGTTTTACCTTTCCGAAAAATGACTGAAAACGACAAAACTCCAGGATATAACACGAGGACAAGAAGTTCACTAAATTATGCCAGACTGAACGTTGATTCGAGCCCAAACAACAATGATTCGTTGAGAAAGTCTCCCACGACTAGCAATTCGGATATGATTCAGATATCTATCGGGACTATTCCAAAAGTACTGCCCATCAACCTCCGTAATGTTACTGCAGCGTAATACTGTTTTTACGCAGACACGGAGTTCCCAGGCAGCTGGATTACAATATTTTTCATCTCGCAATAGTTCAAATTCGTTTAGTTCACCTGTACCTGGTGTAGATTCACCTGGTGTGAGGCCAGTCCAAATCATTTACTTCGAGCCACATTTACATCAATTTGTTTTCCCTTCAGAGAATTCACCTATGAAGGAACGACAAAATGTTGCTCTTCCTTATCATCAGAGGAAAAACTCGTTAGAATTGTAACCCATGTCGTTGATAGACATGGGTTACATGGGTAATTCAATCGAAGATAAGTAGTAGTCATTTCAATAATGGTCAATGTTTCAATAATGTTAATTTACCTGGTGTGAATTTTACAGAATACCAAAATGTAGACGATAGAAATATTCTATTTCACTCTGGGGTTCTTCTCAAAATCGAGATGTAGAAAAAACGGTTCATATAAAAGTTGTAGATCTTCATATTGCCTACTACAGCTTACACAATTATTAAATTCAGTTTCAGTTGAAATAGTGGAAAACATCATTTCCACCCCTAAAACTCATTTTATTTCATATCCCAAACCTGGATTAAATTTAATTCTTTCTGTTATAAGTACGACATACTCTACCCTTTCAATACATTTAATGAAGTTATTTTTTCATTTTATGCATTTTCAACAGGTTTCTGCAGTTGTCTAAACTTGATAAAAACGTTGAATATAGCCCTTAATTGGTCATCATTCAGTTTTATAGCCGCCATAAGTTTACCAAACATACTGTTCTCAAAAGAAGATTTTCTCGGAGAACAAGGCTGGGAACTCTCCAGCTGATCGATTATTTCTTTATTAAAAATGGACCCTTCAAAAACCTATGGATGTTTTGCTCGCACTTGAAATTAGAAGACTCATAAATAGAAATAATAATAATAATTTACTTGAATTATGAAACGGAGGAACATTGAAAAAGAGCTCAAACATAGTTTTAAAAACTGCTTACGAAATACAATTCATTCAACATTACAGAAATTGAGAAAAAACTAATTATAATGGCGCACACTGCACCTATGTAACACAAACGTGAGCTGCCTGATAATATGCAAAGCATAATTCAACAGAATCAATTTACTGTATGACTATACTACATTGGTGCATTGAAGAAGTGATATGTGGCTAGCTAGCATTGAGTTGTTGCCGCTCCATTAGTAGGACACCCACTCACATATCCGTTGGCAGTTGCTATTACACCAACACCACTCTCAGATATGCTGGGGAATTGATGATGGGTGTCGATATCTAACTCATCTGAATCTTGCGAATGTGAAGGGGTATACCCTCGAAGTTTCTCAGCAACTTTACGTAGGGGTGTTGATTGGTCATCTTTGCTCGCTGAAGAGGTGGATCGTGATGCTCTTGCCTCGACTCCTGCGGGACTATGATAAAAGGATACCTTTGAAAATATCGGACTTGCATCATCCAACAGCAACTGACAAAGTTTCAGAAATGATGGTCTAGAAGTTGGTTTATGTTGCCAACAATATCTCATCAAGGTATATAATTTATCTGGACAGTTTTCAGGTCTCTCCATCACTCCTCCATCAATAACATATCGCAGTACTTGATCGTTTGAAAGACCCTGGTATGGTTGTGATGCGAGAGTTGCCATTTCCCATAGGACAACACCGTAGCTCCATACATCACTACTACTTGTGAACACGCCATCTTTGAGACTTTCAGGGGCCATCCATCTGACAGGTAAGAGGCCCTTTGTCCCTTTTCGATAATAATCTGTCTCGTAAATATCTCTGGTCATTCCAAAGTCTCCAATTTTAACAGTCAAATCCTCAGAAACCATGCAGTTTCTTGCAGCCAAATCTCGATGTACAAATTTTTTTGCCGATAAATATGCCATGCCATCAGCTATTTCAATAGCCATTTGTAAAATTTGTTTCAAAGATGGAGGATGCTTAATGAGATTAGGATTATAATTTTCCACATCTGGTCGGTGTGATCGAAGATACGACTTCAGATCTCCATTTGCCATCAGCTCCATTATTACCAAAGTAGGCTGCCCTTGAGACACTACTCCCAGTAACCTCACAACATGTGCTGTATCGAATGCCTTCATCACAGACGCTTCATTTAGAAATTCGAGTCTCTCTCTGTAAAAAAAAAACATTTAGATTTTTCTTGAGAATATGTGGTACTAGTAGCAGTATTTATTTGTACAAGTAATGGAGTTTTACAACTAGACTCCAGACATCCCCAGAAGATAGCGAATGAGACTTTGCCGAAATGTTGTGAAAATTATACTTATGAAGGGGTTGTTTTTCCAGTTTTCATTCCGTGTTCTGTGTTTTTATTCCTCACAAGGATCATATTCTCGATGTTTCGGACGATGGTCTGAATTTTGGACCTAGACTAGGTCTAGATCAAAATGCAAAGACTTTGCCCTTTCATTATACTTAAGTGTTCACCACTGTACGTATTGGCCTGTGAGGGGCAGAGCCTGTTCATGATACTGATAATGTATGGGTAGATGAGAGAGAATATGTTCCATGCCTCAACGTTTTGAAAAAACAATATTTCCACAACAATAAAAATGTTCCTTTAAACCTATTCATAAAATATGTGTAAAATTGATGGAAAATTACACAAATTTAAAAAAACATCTGAATCAAAGTACTACACACAACTAGTTTATTTCCTAAATGACTTCAGTGTTTTAGTGAAAATCATTATGGAATATTCAAGACAGTTCAATAATGTTGACGATATTTCAGTTGGGTAATAGATTAAAACTTACCTTTCAGGAAGTTACGAAAATGAAATATATAAAGAACCCAAAAAATATCAAATATTTAATTTATTGCAATTATTAGATAATGCTTTTCATAATCTTTATAAATGATTCAATTCGAAAAAAAAAAACAATTCTCTCAAGTATAAGACACTTCTTCGACTTCTTCCAAAAGAGGATCTGTTGGCTACTCTGTGTATTTGTCATTACGTCATATGTAGATGACTTCTGACATTTTGAGTTTTATTTACTGTTTGAAAGTCATTTTAATTGTATTTATTTTTCCTTCATATCAATGAGGATTTTGTTTAAAGCACATGTAATATGGCTACTTCGTATTTGTCATTAGTGTCAGTTGTAATATATTTTCAATTGAAAATTTTTGAGTTTCATTCACTCTTTTTATTGTATCAATTTTCTATTCAGTATTTTTCATATTTGGTGAAGGTAACGACGTCAACAATTAGCATAACTGACTCGAATGACACATAAATCGAATGGCCCACAGAAAAATACAGGTTTTCCAAATGAAATCACGATCCGATGTGGTCTATTGGTGGAGTACTTACAATTTGTGGAAATAAAACTTATGAAGTATTTGCACAATATAGAATTTATGAGTAACCGACACTCCGAATATGAAAATGTTGAATGTGAAAAAAATGTAATGCAAACGGGACATACCTATCAGTAGCATGTTCGTTAACCGTCTTAACAGCACATCTGATTAGGAAAATGGTAAATATGAGAAAACTGTAAATCAAACAGGCCATACCTATCAGTAGCATGTTCATTAACTGTCTTAACAGCACATCTCAGTTCTGATTTTCCTCTGATATCATGGGCCAATCCCTCCCAGACCATTCCAAAGCTGCCTTGACCTACTTCCTTGATCAAATCAATTTTTTTTCTTGAAACCTCCCATTCATCTGGTATGTAAACGCTGGGAACATATTCTGGATTTACAGTCTGAAAAAGTCTAAGACTCTCTCTCTCTTTCTGATGTTTCCTATAAAGCCATCCCAAAAAGAATAAAACCTGGAAAAAAGTAATTTGAATTGAGTGCTGTTTAGTTATTGATGTAATTTTTACTTACAGACAAAAATACAAATAAGGTGACGCAAACAATGAGAACAGTATTTGATGATGGCTCTTCGATATAGAAGTAAATGACTTGCGAATATCCCACACCTGCAGATGAAGTTGCTTTAACAACTAAGCTATAGTTGCCAGCAAATAGTTTTGAAATTGTATAAACCACTGTTTTATTCTTATCCTTTGCATTGACACATTCAGAATATGGCCTTGACTGGAAAAATTAAATTCAAATACTGGACTTTGAAGTAACATTGAAAACTTACATTTTCGATATCAATATTTTGGTATTCCACAGAATACATAGATATTTGACCATTTGGATCCTCAGGCTGCTCCCATGATATGGTTATACTATTCATACTCTGATTGGTTATCTGGACTTTCCCAATTTTTTCTGCACCAGCTGAAATGACAAATTTTACTGCAATCAATATGTGATGAAACTTTGACTTTGTTGATATATGAATATTTATATAGTATATACAATACATTTGAAACTGAAATGTGACATACTACTAATGTACAAACTGATTACAAACCATGATAGCTGGTTCATACACCAAACTTTTAGTTTTCATTCACTTTGAAAAAGTTGTCAACAATGTATATAAATAGACTTTGAAGTGAAAGTATGGAAAGTGTCACATTCTGACAACTTTCTTCAAAAAAAAAAGTTTGGTGAATGGAACAGCTATAATTATTATATATAAAGAATTTAATATATGATAAAATGTAAGTTTTGTCAATTTGTCAGAGAAGAAATTAAATATTTTTTGTATACTGGACTAATTGCAGGCAAGAGATTTCCTACTGATTATATTATTCCATTTCTATGTGATTTTCAACTGACGGCAAGGCACCGTCATATAAATACCTAATTGTTGTTCATATTTTCCTAGATTGAAAAGACACCATAATGTGTACAGTTTTCTCAAAAAAACGCTCTGGGAAAGAGACTGACACTTTCTCTGAAAATATCCACAACTCAATGAGTTACTCATTTAGTATAAGATTTAACACCACAATTTTTGCAGTTTCGTATATCAATAATATACAAGTCACCACTACAACTTTCCACAATGATATAAAGTAAATTCCGAAAAGTTCATCCTATATAACTATTCAAAAAAAACGACTAGCGACTACATATTTCAATCCATATAACTACAAACAGTGTTGCCACCCGTTATTTCATTGTCCTTCTTTGATTCAGATATTTTCTTAATAGATTTAATACATTATTTAGGTGCGCAGTTCATTAGGGAAGATCAAAACATCACCATTTATGAAAAAAAATCCACTTCGATAGGTATGAACAGTTTTTACGGTTTCAGCCTTTTCATACAATACAGTTTGTTTTCACAACTAATACATTGTGGAAGGCACTTCATATTTCACAGTAAGCCAATTTAATATCTTATTATCAATTTTAACCTCAAATCGGGAATGGCTCTGTCTTAATCTTTCATGTACTGGAAAATTTAAATTGTCAGATATCGGTGTTGACAAATGAAATAAGAAATATAAAATATTTTCTAACAGAATGATTAATAAAGTACTGACAAATTTTATGAAACTGACCTAAGATCGAACACTAACCAGTGAATTTCAAAAATAAAAGCGATTGTTCATTAGAAGGTTAGGTTGTTCGGTAGTAGCCACATAGTTTAGTTTTCATTAGTTTGTGCCAGTTGGTGTACTACAAAAAAAAACTCTTGAATAGGCCCTAGCAGAACTTGGTTTTAGTTCTGTTAACGGATCCGGTATGGCGCTGTTGTCAAAAATCTGTTTCTGGGTTTCCGTGTAAAACAGATTACCTACTATCCAACACGAGAGGCAAAACCGCCCAGTCCGTACAAACGTTGCCAAGCGTGCCCAGTTCGTATTTCGCGGGAAATTCAAAATGTAACTCAGGAACTACGCTAATAAAAACGACTTTATAAAAATAAGAGTTTACCGCCAAACAAAAAACATACATATCGAAATGGTAATAATCAACAATATTGGTGGTCACTTATAGGTTGAACTGATTTGTCAAAAAATACATCTTCAGGAGCGTGTAATACGTTTTTTGAATTGTGATTAGTTATTGTGGGGAGGCCCACTGAAATGTTTTTTCTGAACGCGTTTATTTTTTTTTTTGATAATAACATAAGTACAAAATATGATTACCTTTGGGGTGCAACACTGCAACACCATTTGTTATCTTTGTGGCAACATTTTGTATTTCAGTTTTTGGCAATCTAATATGTTGTATATCAAGCTTATGACCATAATGTACCTTTTGTCAGTCTACCAGAATTCTGTTGTTTTCTTCAAAAACTTTGATTTCGCTTGTGCAATTCAACAATATTAATGTTCAATCAGCCCTTTTTGAGATATAACCTGTTTGAGTTTCTTATTCTATCTCACCCTTTATCAAATTGCACTTTTATAGGGTTAATATTTATTTTGATTTTTGAAATATAGGTACCCTTTCTCAACGACTACTAAAAGTTGCACCGCACCGCTTCTGAGATGAATAAGATATAGGTTTTGGATTTTTTTGGTGCACTTCTCGTATATGTATGTTATGAGATGATTGTGTGGCATATACATTCTCACATATACTACATATAACTGACATTTTCTGAATTCAAATTTCTTTACAGGTAGGTGAAAAAAATAAACCACAGTATAATTAAAACAAGTTCTAACACATAACCTGATTTTCAAAGCATAGTTTGTAATTTCCCGCGAAATAGAAACTAGGCACCGTTGGTACGGACTGGGCGGTTTAGCCTCTCGTTTATCCAACATCCAATGGTCAAACGTCAATATCGTCGCAAAGTACGTATAGGTGTTCTTTGATGTACTATTATCTGATGCACAAACTGACGACAGGTGCATTTCTGTATCCTCCCAACTGAAAAAAAAGCTGCATCAGTGGCGTAGCTTGAGGAGGCAGTGGAGGCCACGGCCCCAGGCGGCATACGAAAGGAGACGGCAGGAAGCGCCAATTTATTGATTTGGAAAATTAAAAAAAATACTTAGATATTCAAAATCGCGTGCGCAATTTTACGTATGTGCCAAGCTAAAGGGTAAGTTAGCGTGCGAAAGAGAGACGGCGAACGAGGTGGAGTCGAATGCAGCGGAAGTGGCGACAACCGCACTATATCCTTCTTAAGAATAACAAATTTGCCATTCTTGCTATAGAAAACGATATAAATGTTTATATGGATGGTTGTGTAAAGGACTTTGCGTTGAAAATAGCACGTTAAGTAAATTTTCAATCAAATTTTTGTGCCTATTCTGACAGAGATTTTCACGGACGATTTGGAGAGAAGAATACACAGTAACCCACTGGTAAGAAGTTTCGTGTATTGGTATAGATAAGTGGATGATATCCTGGTATGTTTCACGGGAACGAACAGACAGTTGACAAAATTTTTGAAGTTCATCAATTCTCTCCACCCTTATATCACATTCACAATGGAGATGGAACAGGACGAATCTATACATTTTTTGGACTTGACAATAACAAAAGTAACAAAAGTTAACAACAAACATGATTTTTCAATTTATCGTAAACTGGCACATACAGATATTATCATTCATAATTCGTCCACTCAGCCATATCAGACTGATAAATGTACCCTTGTCAGAAGCGAATTTCAATAAAGAACTGAATATAATAAAGCAAATAGCCGTTAACAATGATTATGACAGTGGTCTAATACATTCTTTATTATCAAAAAAGTTATATAGTCAAAGAACCTTAACCTACTTAGGCCAACCCACTACAAATATTTCAGATTTTCTGCACAGCAAAGGTGTAAGTACTGCTTTCAAAACCAACAACAACTTGGGCATGCACATTGAAAATAACAAAGATGAAAGTTCAGTTTCAGAAAAATCAGGAGTGTATAAATTATCGTGTGGGTCATGTCCGATGTTTTATATAGGTCAAACTGGAAGAACGTTCAAAACTCGCATAAAGGAACACAAATATAGTTTTCAGAATGGAAAAATAAATTCCACATATGCCAGTCATTTAATCTCAGAGGGACATGAGTTCAACCATGAATACAAACCCCTCCATTTCCAGAAGAAAGGTTTGAAACTTAACCTGTTGGAGATGATGGAAATAAACAAATTCAAAAACTCTCAACATCTTATGAACGATCAAACTGAATTGAATAATTCGCCATTATTGAATCTGTTCATTCGCAGGTAAAAATAGTTAGGTATATTTACAGGTAGACTTTCGAAAAATGTATTGATACCTGACCTTTTCAGGTAGATTTATTATTTAGGTAGGCGAAAACGTACTAGGTTATAGTATAAAATGTTGTAATTTAGAAGTTTATGCTTGAAGAAGCTATTGTATAGCGAAACACGTGTCGCGTTTTTTAAAACCCTTTTATAGTGAAAATCATACAATAAACTATATTGATTAGTTTTTTAATATGGATTTTCACAATTATCGGCCAGTTCTATTCAATTATCAAAGAAATATTCTAGCTTAAGGATTAGTGCAGGTTTTACGAAAATAGGTTGACGGATTCACCTACTGATCTCTTTTATGTTGACTTAACACAAGTTCATATCATTTGCTGTTATAAAATCGTTGAATCCCAGCTGAAGGTGAGGCCCATATTTGATTCCCTTAATTTGAAATGTAACGTTAATTTGTTAGTCAAGTATCTTGTTGTCTGCGTTAGGAGATTATAGTTGGCTATAGTTTATGTCAGCATTGGTGGTTTGACCAACCAATGCCGACATAAAATTAGGCAAACTAACTTGGGCGTCACACAGGTGATTCCACTTAGGTCTCGCTAGCGTTAAATATATATTCAAACATCAAGATAGTTTCCTTCATGTTAACGACAAGCAGAACGAATATGTGATAAGAGTTAACGGACGTCACATGGATTCTCTGAACATAAATTATAGGTTTGTTCTGGTTCTAACATCCGAAACTGTTTGGAAACTGCGCAAGACATGATGCGTACAAGCAAAAAATCTCAAACAGTCCGAAATACTCTCGGACACTTGGTTAAACCAGAACGCATTTTGAGGAGACCTTTCGTATATATGAAGAGATTAAGACGAGAAAATACTGTTGATCATGTCCATTTTGTTATGTAGCGTATCCCTGTAGTCAGTTTAAATGTTATTTAACCTCAATCATCAATTATTTAAATGAAATAAATAAAAAAACATCCTAGAAAATAGCCCAAACAAATTTCCACATGAATGTGTATGAGCAATGGGAACAGTTCTCAACAGTCAGCCTCTAGAGCAAGAACGATTCGGAACGGTTCAAGACAGTTTAGGTAGGATCATTTCGCAGTCGAAACCACAACAGAGGATTCATGAATCCGAACTTATCCTCAATAAACCAGAACGCTCTATATCAACTGCGCATGATCCTGACGTCCTAGAACCTGAATTTAGTAGAACCATAACAAACCTACCACAAAATAACAGGACCGGTTTTCTGCGAGACAATCAGTTTGCCATGTTTGGGTAAATGTCCCATTAATAACGCATTACTATACTTAGTTTTTGATCACGTTTACTTACATTTTGATAACGTTCTATGAGTTTGCATACTGGTACTGCTGCAGGGGCTATCCTTATCGTTATCTCCTTCTATTTTTCGACAAGCTTGCACATTGATGTCATAAAGAGTATAATGATGGAGCTTGTTTATGGTGAAATTGGTTTTTCCATAAACCGGAAAGTTGAAAGATTCCCAGATGTCAGTACCGTTTTCGGTGACATTTATAATTTGGTTGTACATATGTGACTGTAGTTTATTAGAGTTCTTGGGAAATTCCGGAGGAGAACGTTTCTTTTTTTGAGGCCTATCGAAAAAAAAATAGCCAAATTATCAGGTTGAAGTAGAAGTTAAACATTTGAAAACAAAAACTTTCCAGTCCAACAGTGTAAAAACTTTTCTTGGTATTTATTATGTGGAATGGTGGTAGTATTGTGAAAGCAAGTTTGTCACTTCGTATAGGACTTGAGCAAAACTCTCAGGAAATTTCAAGACCTTTTTCAGTTTTTGGAAGATATCTTTAAATGACAGCTCCTAGCATGAATGAAATTACTACAAATTATGAGGAGTAGGTATAAAATTGTCTGCAAAACGAATTGGCTAGTTTATCTTTAGAAATAACTTTTACATGAACTGCGGTGCTTTCAAATTGAAAAGAAAACTAATAAAAATCGAAATACACATATTTAATTAACACCTGTTTTGATCCTGTTTGGAATACGTGTACGTAGCAGATTATATGTTTTGATTGCAGATTACTATCAATTTTTTTATAAATACTGGGTTGAATTCATTTGATATGTTCAATTTTACTGAAAATATTCTTCATAGAATATAATACATCAAATTGCTCGTCGTTGAAATAAATAAATAAATATTACATTCAAATTTGTTGAACAATGGACTTCTTATGTCTTGCTATTTTTGCTCAAATGCCAATAAAACCATTCTGAATAATAGGTAAAATTTCAACATCTGGCGTAGAGTTTTTACAATTTTTACATATATTTCAGATAATTTTCAGAAATGATTCAAATGGTCTTTGGAATCACGTTTGCGAATCCCTCAAAAACACAGTGGTATTTTTACAAAATGGCACTATATGGTAATTGTATTTTGGCGCTCAACTTCACGACTAGTTAGAGGACCCTTAATCCAAAGTATTCACACTTGACATTTTGGCAATAGAAACATTTTGGCTAGGAATTGCATTTAGAAGATATTTCGTGAAAACTGAGAAAGGTTATGAAATTTGTGTTTTTATGTCCCCAAAAGTGCTTCTCCGGTCAAGGTCACGACCCTATTATCTGTAAACAAATAAATGGCTTCAAAAATGTCTTAATAAAATCTGAACCTTGAGTAGATGATATTTTGTCGAGCTGAATTCTCGCAATCGAAATTTTACTATAACAATTGCCCTAATTCTAAAATGTATAAACTAGAAAAAAAAGTACGCTGAACTGATTGAGAATTGACGTAATTACTGACCTTTTTTGGTACACTTCATTATGAAGTTTATCTTCAAATTTTATTCTTGCTATTTCCTCTTGCTCGTCAATGGTTATCCTCATTTGACGATTATCGTCACACTGGCATGTATCTTTTTTTGGAGGGGCAGGCGTATTAGTAGGTGAATGGTCCTCTTTCGGGAGTATCGTTGGAGCTTAATAGAAGAAAAATATATCATTAAGATACAGTTGGAGTATCACAAATACTGAAACATACATGAATACCAATTTTTCTTACTCAAAGAGGTAAACTCCGTTCAGAAAGTCATTTGTATTTCTTTATTGGAACCCTCTACATATTTTTCTCATCAATTATATTTTTTTAGGACTACATCCAACGTGAAAAGTTCACAAATGACCCGAACTATACAACATAAGGCTGTAATAGTACCCTTGAACAAAAAACATGTCAACTGAAAGCGGCAGCTTTACCTTTTACCTTGAGATCTAAAGCTGAGTGAAGACAGGCGTGTTATATAGTAATTTATGGTGCATTCGAGAATACATTTTGAGAATTTCATCCAAGGCTAACCTCGCTAACGATGTTAGATGTTTGATTCCTGACATTATCTGAGTATTCATGAAAAATAAAGATATTACACTACTAATAGTAATACACTTCGTGTATTATAATGATAAGTATGCGAAGAAACTTTTAAAAACATCATATTCCGATTCAGAATTGTCTCAGCAATCCAACATTGTTGAAATATAAAATTTTCCATTTAAAAATTCAAAATCGGAGCCATTTTTGATGAAACGGGAAATAACCGGAAAGTGAAAAATATGCGAAACCTCTGGTCATGACTGGTCTAACAGATTCGTTGATATCCGGTATATAAAACTGGTTCAAGTCTGAATTATTAGTTGTGATTGTTTATGTGTAGGTCAGAAAGTTTTGCCAATTTTTGTAAATGGCATTAGAATTCAATGGGCTTTCAAATGTATTATAATTCACAATAGTAGAATCAACACGCTTTTCAACTTGTGAACTGGTTTCTCACGAGAATACTAAAAGGTATAATTTGTGTGAATCTCATTCCATTTTCATATCACAATGACAAGTGTGCTGATATCCTGAGAAATGTTCTCACCTCACCATCAGCCATAATATTATGTCAAACAGTTGTAATAAATAATTGTCTACCCGTCTCTGTAAAAAATATGACATATCCAAACTGAAAAATCTTTGAATCACATATCCACATCCAGTACCTTCCACCAGGCGCAAAATTCTCATCGCCAAAATCGTATAAGGTTATTAGTTAATGTTTACAACAAAAGTATGAGCATGCTACTTATGTTTTTTGTTGAAGACACTCAATGATAGATATCCGTTTCTCTCCATGAAATTGCTGGTTATTTCAACTTTTTTGGAATGTTAACTTGCATTATCCACTACAAGCACAGACCACATTCCACTACAATGTGGAATGAGGTCTAAATATTCTTCTTGCTCAAAATATTCTTCAAACACATCGCCGTTTATGTCATCATGTCAATCGCCAGAATGCTTTGACTCAAACATCAGCACTTCCAATGTGGGTAATAATAATCAGCCGCTTTCCGTTTCCAGAAGATGAATTTAATCTGGTAGATCAGCCTTCGGAAAATGCTAGACGTAAACTTGAAATGTTTTTATCTGCCACATCTATCTAACGGTACACCGTTCCGTTTGGCCAAATTTCATCCAGATAATAAATGTTTCAATCCACATGTTGAAACTCTCTTATCTGCCTTAGGTAAGGCCTTCAACAGTTGAAATAATTGAAACACAACTGTAAACTATTGAATGTGATGCTTTTTTCATTAGTCATGAAAAACACAATTGTCCGCAAACTTGTGGAAAAAAAAAGTTGTTTCAAAACATGCCAAATTTTGATAACAAGAACATTCAGTCAGGTTTGCTATGCTTTCTTGAGCTGGAATAAGTGGAAAAGAGGAAGAAATAATGAATGTTCTCAATGTTGTTTATACATTCATTGATATAACTGATCGGTGTTAATTTGTCAACATTTTGGAGAAAATTTGTTCATTAATAGTTTATTTGCCAGATAATGTTTCTATTATTGAGTTACAGACGAGAAAAATATTGAAAATTGATCATTTTTCCACGGACATACAGAAATAAGTACTGAACATCCCATACTCACAAGTCATGTATTTTTTTTTCTGGTCTTGGCAATCCTCTGTAAACATGTAACCGTTCTGATGTTTTTTGCCAGATACAATATAATGCGTGATTTGACCGTTGGGATGAGTCGGAGGTGCCCAAGTTATTCTGAGCGAGTCATATGAAGTACTTATCACTTGCAAATTCACTGGAGATGAGGGCACTACAAATAAAATATTTTTCATTATTATTCAACAAACAAAATTTCAATAAATTTACTTGAAGGTAAGGTACGGAAATATTGAATTTCACTCTGGGATCCATTTCTCTCACTAGCAATTGTGTATGTTCTCACATAAAACGCGTATTGGGTGTAAGGTTTCAAACTTGGTAATAGTTGATCAATAGGCAACTCGTGTTCTTGATTGGGAACATCAACTACTCGCCAACTGCAAAAAAATAACAAAGGAAATATTATTATCGGAAATTACACACAAATGCATTTCGGAATTATAAAGGTTCGTACAACGGTGATAATAATAGTAATAACGATAATACTTATACCGAGGCGAGAAATATAGCGATGACGACTCTCCTTATGAAGATGCCATCTATAGAATCGACAGTACACTCAATCCACAAATATAAAAGCCAGACTTCGACATCGACCACCGAATGAAATTCGTCCTCGGTCTCTCACTGCAAGGCAGCTAGATGAAAACAGACCCAGAAAGAAAGTATTCATGAACATGCACCAGGCAGCAATGTTTCGACTCGTCGAAGTCTCATCAATGGTGCTAGGCTAAACCACGAATGATTTGCTGAACTAACTATCCTAGAAGGACAAGTCTGAGTAAATAAAGAATTTGACATTTCCCCTTACAAAGACAGCATCTATGGGATCGATAGAAGACTCAATCTACGAATATCAAATGTAAACGAAGCTCTTCGACGCGGTCCGTTGCAAAGCCAGGCTTCGACATCGACCGCCGAACGAGATTTGTTATTTGTCTTTCACTGCAATGCAACTGGATAAAACCAGTGCCCTGAGACAACTCATTCGTGATCCAACACCAGACAGCGCTGTGTCGACACCTCTGAGTGTCATCAGTAGTGCTAGGCTGAAACACAACATCAATATAAACATCGTCTATATATGACAGCTGACACTGATGACAAATACACAGAATAGCCAACATGGAAAAAACATGTGCTGTCAAAGAAATCCCTATCTGGTATGGTCCATTGCTAAATTCATCCGCTAGATAAAATCAAAGCCATTCCTCTTTTTGGTCCTAGACGTGATGGTTATGAGTGTTCTGCTGATCCCATTGATGGAGCGTTTTTGAAAAGGGGGTGGTTATCGCCGTTTTGCATTCAGGGGTTCATCTCGTTACTTGCGACTCACCCTGTAAATAAATGATGTACTGTACCTACTCGATAATATGAATGAATAAATATGGTTCTCTCGATCATACTGATGGGAAATTTTTGTAAAGGGTGTGATGATCGCTGTTTTGCACCCAGGGAACCATCTCGTTACTCGTAACTCACCCTGTATATACATAGTCTACTCGATAATATGGATGCCTTGACAACTTTGTTCGGGGAGTTGAGAGAAAACACCATCAATCCAAGAAGTGGTTTGCAGCTAATGAACTGATTTTCAATGAAAATGATATCAAAATACATATTTTGTAAATACAAACACTTTTGAAGATGAAGTTGGGTTTTTACGACATACTATTGATCCAAGTCTGAGTTGGAAAAAACATATCCAGCAGTGAACTTCGAAGCTGCTCTTCATGCTCACTATAAAATGTTTCATAGGAACATTCCTGTCATACCTCATCAGTATTTATCGTCCTCACGTGTATTAGGGTGGTTACCAAATATTGAGAATTGTGAACCATTTCATATCAAATTTGAGACAACATACTTTCCTCAGTTCTAGTATATTATATTTTACTTCACGTAAAAATACATAACTAGCGGGTGAGTGGAGATAATCACACCTATTCCACAAAGACCAGCTACCAATATGAAATTTTTTGCAACAGGCTAACATTCACTGAACCCAGAACCACTGACAGATTTCCCAATATCTAAGTTCAAACAAGTACTAAAACATAATCTTTTACCACCTACTAGGACAAAACAGTTCTCATAAAGTTGAATTTTATATATGTACCTATAAAACCAGCTCCAGATTTTACCGTTTCATTTTTAGTCTCAATTATATTATTAATTGTATTTAATAATATCAAATTATTGATTACTTCTCATGTGTATATTGTCCATACCGTGTTTTTGAAGATTGTATTAGTAGTAAGCACTATAACTTGTCAAAACACATTTATGTAAATCATGAATAAAATACATACATATTCGAAATTCCTACTGGACCAATCTTTCTCTAACACATATGTCCTTTCGTATGTCCTTTCCCTATTTAGGAAAGACAATCAGAAAATTTTTTGAGCTAGCAATACATATACCTACAGTGCATTTTTTTAATGTCCCTCTTCTTTTTTTTTGGGAACGAGTCAACTCAAAAAAATTCAAATTTGGGAAATAACATTAATGCATGGATACTCTATTTTGAAGTGAAATTGTCAGATGAAACTTTCAAGATGGCGACTGGGTGCCACCTGGGGAAAAATAATTAAATGGAAAGGGGGGTCTTGTGACACATCATTTTGAAGCTCCTGACGAATACTTCACAACCCTAGAATATAAAGTCAATATCTTCACCTACTACAAAATGGCGGAATATTTAATAATTTCCTGAAGACGAACACATTGATATCGATATTTCTAGAAATATTCCTTTTTATCTGCCATATTGCAGTTCCAACAACCCGATAAGTTTTGTTGAGTTATTTTCTGTTTATAAAAACGACAAAAAATATCAGTACAACAATCATCATCATTGTTCAGTTAGAATATTCTCATTTAATTTTCGGTAGAAAGGTACCACGTCAACAATCTCTAAAATGCTCAATTCTTGTCCATTGGAAAAAAAAATTGAAACGATTTTTATTTATGGTGCAACGCGTAACTTTCACGAGACCGAAAGGATTTTCAAGGAACGTTTTCCGAGTCGTCTTATCTGTAGAAAATATTTGAGGGAACTTGTATCCAAATTCACAACTATCCTTCTACTGTGTGGACACTTTTGAAGAGGAACAGGTATCATCCATACAAAATAAAAATGGTACACCAATTAACTGAAGATGACCCTGATCGAAGAACAGAATTCTGCGAAATCATGACGGAAACCATCGCAAGGCATCCTACCTATCTTCACAATATGTGTTTCAGTGACGAATGTACATTTTTTCAAACGGCAATGTTCATAGACAAAATTGCCTTTATTGGAGTGACACGAACCCTCACGTTTTCCGGGAAACACATATCCAATATCCAAAAAAAATAACGTTTGGGCAGGAATATTAGGAAACCATATTGTAGGACCTCTATCTATTGATCAAACTTCAACAGGGAACTGTATTTGAATATGCTGGAAACTACTGTTGACCCTCTCACTGAAATCATCGAAACGAATCCTAATGAATTCAATATGGATATTGTAGTCCAACAAGATGGAGCACCACCACATTACTGCAGACAAGTAAGAAGGTATTTGAATACTACTTTTCCCGGTCGTTGGATTTGCCGTCGAAGCCCTACAGACTGGCCAGCCCGCTCGCCAGATTTGACACCTTTGGACTTTTTTATAGGGCTATCTGAAGCAAACGGTGTACGAAACTGAACTTGCTTCAATATTGGACATACGGCAGAGAATAATAAATATTTGTAGAGATATTGACGTTAATGTGTTCAAAAATGTTCGGCGTGAAATATCGGATAGGCTGTTCATATGTCACGAAGTTCAAGGCAACTATTTCGAGCATCTTCTGAACTGACCTCAAGCTAATTACCTCATATAATTCAGTTAAGTGTCAATGTATTCAGGCAATTCTTGAAAGTTCCGCCATTTTGTAGTAGTTGAAGATATTGACATTATATTCTAGGGTTGAGCATTTGTCAGGAGCTTCAAAAAGATGTGTCACAAGACTTTCCTTTCCATTTAATTTTTTCCCCAGATGGCGCCCAGTCGTCATCATGAAAGTTACATCTGTCAATTTTCCTTCATAATGAAGTATTCATGCATTGATTTCATTATACCAAATTTCAATGTTTTGAGTGGATCTGTTCAAAAAATAAAAGGGGGGGAATTGAAGAAAAGCACTGTATAAGGTATCAGAAGTATTTGTATGTTCTGAATAATTCAAGCTAATTTGATTTTATCACGTTCGACTAATGAAATGGAGATGAATTCATAATTTTCAAACATATAGCTTACTCATCTAGGCCACATGCATCTCTTCCATCATACAAGGTGACATTCCGATAAGGAGCTTCTCTGATGTAAATGATATAGGCCAACAACTTCCGTTGATCATCCATATGAAAAGGTTTCCATTTCAAAGTGACCGATTTATTGGTGATATTTGTAACATTAACTTTCAGCGGGGTTATATTACCTGAAAATTAAAAATCGCATTGAATTTTAAATAGCTTGATAGAAATGAAAAAACTTACAAGCAGTTTTGTCACCGTTCGAATTTGATGCAACTTCCAATTCCGTAAAATTTTTTATTCCAGTAATTTCTGCTAATTTCTCTATTTTATTCAGGCATAATTTCGGATTGAAATGGAAATACAATGTTCCCCTGTCTATTGTCAAGGTTCTGTTACGCCAATCCCAAAGTTCCTGTAAGTTTTGGTTGTCTAACACGATGAACACAAATTTGTTGCCCTCCAGATTCACACCTCTGATTCGCTTGAGACTTTTCAAAAAATTCAACGAAACCAACGAAAATGATCTCACAATTTTAAGGTAATCTGATATTTCTTCGATCATTCTCAGATTCTCCTCTAGTTCAGTTACATTTGCTGCAAAAACATTCAATAAATCATACGATATGGCTTTTTTGGGGTTTGAACTTACTTCCTCCTCTAATTTGGATTTCGAGGGCACCTTTGATATGAGTACAACCTCTCAATTGCTTCGCAACAGTAATACTATCGATATTGATGCCGTTACAAGTTTTGTTGCATCTTCCTGAAATCATTAAAAAGAATTCAACTATACATTGTGAACTGAAAGATATAAAGAGAAGAAAATACATAATACATCAATTCTGGTTTTTGTTTGTAAATATCTTACGTTGAGTTATCAAAACGAATATTATTCGTGGCACAATATTTGCTAATGATTTTGCATTTTTTTTAAACTAGTAACCTGATGAGCGTATGGTGTATGGTTGTACTATAGATAATAGAATATTGTTTGTTGATGTAAGTCTAACTTAGGTACTAAGAAATTGATTCCTTCCAGTAAATGGAGTAGTCAAGCTGCCCCTTAAACAGCTTAGAAAGAGTGGCTGACTCATTAAGTTACGCCTATCATGTGTTGAAAGAGTTCGAAAGAACCATGTAGTCATACATTCTTTCGGGATAATAACCATGACTTTTAAAGGCGAAGTACTATTATAAACATTTCCTCTGCATTCCTGTGATTGAATAATTCAGATGAAATTCTCCGCTGTTGTTACAAGCGCACACCGACAAGTCAATAAAGGAATATAAAAAAATTATTTAGGAAATTTGGGATTCATCCTTTAATTAACACAATACTTATGATGAGCAATTTCATGAATTAAATGACAGAAAAGTATCCTGTCAAATTTCCCTTGAGTGGGATAAGTTTTGAGAACTTGTATCTGCATATTCTCTGAAAGATTTTTTTTGTGGAGGACTCAATATTTTATACTGTTTTTTTGGGTTTATAACCTGTCACAATCTGAAAAAATAAAGGATAATTAAGTAGGGAATCTGTAATAACGGGCAAACTGAAATGCTCACGTCAAAAAGTTACTGCGTATTATAAACCACTGAAGAGTCTAATTAATTAGTAACTTGTCCTATTCATAAATTGCCTCCAAATTGAAAAAAATCAATTGAAAAAAATTAAATATTTATACTTAGCTTTCTTTAGTGGTCGACGTTTCGGAAAATTATCTTTCATCGTTTTCAAAACCTGAAATTCCTTTCTAAACTTTCGCCTCAAATTATGAATAACTTCAATTCATTTGACATAAATCAAAAGAATGATATATCCAGATATTATACGCGATAGTCTACATGAATATATATACTGGATGTTTTTTGAGTATTCAGTTAAGAGTCATATATCTGTTGAAATATGAACCTTTACCGAATTCTCAAAAAACACCCAGTATATGTATTCAGGAAGACTATCGCATATGACATCTGGACATTTAATTCTCTTGTATGTCAAAAGAGCTGGAGCTATTCACAATTTGAAGCGTAAGTTTTAAAGTAAAAGTAAACGGAGAGAGATTATTTTCCGAAATGTCAATCAAGTAAAAATATTTAATTTTTTTCAATTTGTAGGCAAACTGTATGAATACAAGTTACTGACTAATAAGACTATTCAGTGGTTTATTAATATTACGCAGTAAATTTTCAGTTTACCCTTTACTTAAATCTATTGATTTAGCTTTGTATATTTTTCAGATTTTGAAAGGTTATATACCTAAAAACAGTAGGTTGTATCTGCATATTCTTTATTTTTTGTCACACGAAGCGTAAATTAATTTGCTTCTACAAATATTTCGATGTTTGGCGACATGTTGATTCAGCTGAAAAATCAAGAGCAACTGAAGAATTGCCTGTGTGCGGGTTCTCATAATAAACAATGCGATCTTTCAGAATGTTTAAAAGTTTGAAAAGAACTGCTGCAAAATAGTTGTTAATCATTTACCTCCACATGGATCGCATGTATGATCTTTGTAGTTATCAGTGTGGTCTGGCGGACAATGGAGTATGCAGGAATTTTTATGAACCTTGTACGGTGTTTCAGGCTCACTTGTAGCATGGAGTTCAATTGGCTTTGGCATTTTCTTACATTCTTCAGGTGAGATGCAGCGTCTGTCCAAATACTGAAAAAATAAAAAAATAACTTTAATACAAAAATTATATCGGGGTTACCGAAAAAAATAAAATTTTCTATTTCCAAAAATACCAAGTTTTTGTCAGTGTTCAGGTAATTAGAAATAAATATTTGAATATTATAGTTAGCCTTTTGTCTCATACTTTAGTCATAAGATGTGCATTTTTTTACTGGAATGGGAACAAAGAAAGGTCGATATTTCTAGACTTTGTTTTACTTTGATACCTCGGTCAAAATTTATTCAATTGTTTCCTAATGAATCATTAAAATTAGTTTACCAGTTTCAAGTACAATAAAACATCACTTTTTTCAATAGCTCATTTAGTTTAATCAACTCAATTTTGGCGAAGACCTCAGAGCTTATTTTATGAATTTCAGATAACCTTTCAGTTTTTATCATCTTGTCCCTCATGAACCTAATCCTCATGAAGGATAAACGCAGGTTTGACAGCATGTTTTATGATTAGTTTTTCCAAAATTCCATCCAGCCCATTTTTTCTTTTCCTTGGGAGTCGTCTAATTTCTTCAATTTTCCGGAAATTCCTGCAGCCTCATGGGCTTATTACGTTTTTTCTCCTTTTTTTCATGATACCCGTTCCAATAACCTTATTTCTAGCACATTAGTTGCATGTTGGTTTATATGGAATAACAATAAAGTTGTGGAAACGTTGTGGATTTAGGAAGATACCCCTTAAATTCACGTATCCTTATCAACTATTTTCGTTGCTTAAAAGGAACGTAAAAAGTCGATGTACCAGAAAATGTAGTTCTGACATATTTTTTGTTGTGAATGTTTATAGAAAGAATACAATTTTTTTGAGATATGTTCCTGAGATATCACAAAAAAGATATTCTGATTGTACGAGGATATCTTTTTAGAGTGAGATTCTGAAAAAGGAAGAAAATGAAAAAATAAATCACAGATGAAGGTTTTTGTTTTATACAATTTTATGATTTTGAGAAACGACTTATTCGTTCAACTTCTGTCAATGACTCACCATGAAGAATACTGTTCATAGCAAGCTCATTTTCACTTTCTTTAATTCCTAATATGTATTTTTCCATAAACTGATCTTTCCTAAAAATATTCATTTTTCACAAATAAAATGTATGTGGCTGCAATCGAAATAACTAATAGTCTCATTTTAACTGTTTTCAATCCAAATGAAATCTAAACGTAATTTGAAGAATATTGGTGAAAAAAATTATCTGCGATGTTTCAGAAAACAGTTATATAGAGGGCGTGACGTCACCAGATACACGAATCAATTTGAAACATTTCTAAATGGTGTGGACGTTCATTTATATTACTCGGTTGCTTGTATTAATTTGCCCACGTTGTAGAAGTATGGAAGATAAAAATGTTCAAAAGAATTATTGAAGAGTATGTGGGTGAACATATTCAATCCGATTTGATATACAATATTTGTTTTTCTGAATAATGCTGTTTTATTTAAATCATGAAGTGAATAGACACAACTATCGATACTCTAGCGATACTAATCCTCATTTGTTTCAAGACCCACGTATAAAGAAACCTCAAAAGAATCAATGTATGAATTGGTATCTTGTTGACTGTTGGCCCTCTTTACGACTGAAATTATTTGGAAGCCAAAGATTCCTGTTTTACCATTTACTGTTGAGAAACACAAAAGACGTTACCGTGTATATGTAATATAAATAAAAAATATCGAATATGTGGTATGCAGACATATGAAATGAAAATTGAATTGAAAAAAATGTGACACGACCGAGATTTGAAACAGGCTCTCTCTAGACAGGCGCATTTACTAACTACGCTATACGAGTCACAAGGCAGAATGAGTGCTGAATCACATTCAGTCTTTGGCATCAGAAGATTATTTTGTTGCATTATTTTATTTCAATTCAGTTTTTCTTTCATATTGTATTGTTGTGAAATACGAAATAAAAATAGACATCAGGATACGATCAATAGGTACGTATATAAATTGGTGACCCTCTTCAACCCCTATCCGAGATGAAGTTTCTTGTTTTCCTTGTACAGCCTGGAACATTCGAGACTATTCGAGAGTAATCGAGAGCATTCCACAACATTCCAGAACATCCCAGTACGATCAACGTAGTTATATGGTGTGGTAGCCATCTACCTCTTATCCATGAAGAAGGGGGTGCTTTTGAAGATATGAGGGCTGGAAGATTCCCGTCTAGAAATTTCTATAATATTCCAGAATATTCTCCTCAACATTCTAGAATATCCCGTATTGTTTTGGAATGTTCGGGAATAATCTGAAACATTCGGGAACATTCCGAAACATTCACAGTCATTGTGGAAACTTCCAGATTACTCTCCAATATTCTGGAGCATTGTGGACCATCCGAAGCTTTTTTCATGAGTGAGGCTACCCATATACAACAAGATCCGTCGTGGATTCGAAATATATCATTGAAGTGACAATATAAAATCTTATATCAACAACGTGAGTGATGCCAAGTATCCCAACCAGAAACAAATTATGCTGTTATACTTCCAATTATGTAAATAGTTTTCATTTGTTACGATACCATGCATTATTCCGTTGAGAAATTTGATGGGAAGATGGAAGAAAAAATAAAACTAGATTAATAGTACCTATTTCATCTTTATTATGCTACGTACACTAATTCTTGTTTGGCCACTGTGGAGAGATCATTAACAAAGTTGTAGCGATTACTTACTAAGTTGCCCATCAGTCATATTTGAAACGAGTGCTAGTCCCAATTATGAGTTTTGTGGTTCGACTAATTCTTGGTTTCCTGTCTAGTGTTTTCAGGATAGTCATTTTTATATTTTTTAATATTAGAATAGATTTTATTCCGATTTCCTGTGATTATTTTCTACTAGGTCCGCTACTGGAAAGTACAGCCGATTCAGAAATGAACTACATCATAAAAATTCATCCCATTTAGCAAGGCATTCCGATGAATTATCGTAGGTTCCTTGAAAAATGTTGTTTTTTCAATTCCTAATGTCCTTGTTGAGCGGCGTCCATGGGTACACAATTTATGGCGGCAAATTGAGCCTACATACGTCTTTCAGGCATATTCCTCAGGTAAGTGACCTTCGATCGGAGGGTGATGACGATGGCAGACTTGTTTACCATCACCTGTTTTCTCTTCTGCTTTTCTCAGAAAGGTCGACATAAAGATAGTGGGCCTGCTTATAGTTAACTCAAATAATAATACAAACGGCACATAGTTTTTCTGCTTGACAAAAATACAAAAGTATTTTGCAGCAGTTGTTGATTGACTTTAGAAAACTAGGTAATGGAATATACACAATAGGGTCCTTCAGTCAAATCTAACCTTGTGCATTTTTTATATCTTCAGATGATACTTATCAACCAGAATACAATGACAAAATATACAGGGTGTTCCTTAAACACATGCTAATATTTAAGGAGGTAATTCTGAGACCCATTTTAAGGAAAAAACCTCCTATGGACGTATGTCCTAAACGCCTTAACTTTTGAGATACAGGGTGGCAAAGTTTTCAAAAATAATCAGTTTTTTAAAAATAACTGAGATAATTTTGTAGACATCTTTGGCATATTTGGTACATATGTTCCATGCCTCAAGGCGCATTTTCTGATGTACA
>NW_019291010.1:56503-96050 GCF_000500325.1 Leptinotarsa decemlineata
GAACGGCTGGACCAATTTTTATGATTTTTATCTTTTTGGATTTGTCTTCGTCGGAAATAGAATAATAAGTATTGAAAAATGATATTTCATATTAAAAATAATAATAGCCATGACCATAGTGTTGGGAAATATTGATTTCATGATAAATTCGTGCAAGTTCAAGAATACTACTTGAAATCACTTATACGTGGTTTGTTTCCAGTTATTCACGAGAATAAGGAGTGATTTTATGATTTAACATTTCCGCCCATTAGTTTTATTTTCATCTAACATTTTTAAAGTAATAAAGACGTAAGCAATATTTTTAGAGACATTTACGATATTTCTTTTGTGATTTGTGTTGGGAATATGTATCGTAGTTATTATACTCATTACTTTCATCATTCTTGGGAAAACGAAAAAAAAATGTTGTTATCAGGAACATTTCAGAAGAACGCATGGAAAGGTCGATTTTTTTTTGAAGGGTGACATTTTTGACCCCTCCAGTTTCATCCAATTACCTCAACACTTTTTAATGGCATAATGATATGGGGGTTGAATAAGGTAATGTTATACAGTAGTCTCAGAATTTGAATATTTGAATTTTTTTGAGTTTTCACTTACTACTCAGTGAATCAAATGTTCACATCAATGATCACTAAGTAAAAAAGTTTTGCTCGAAACGTTTTCACACATCCTGAGGCATTTCTAGAGTAATTGGATGTCCCTTGTCGAAAATTTAAACGCATTTTATTAATTTCGGTGGCAACGGTCGATTATTAGCCAGTTGTTTAGTGAGTTCTACGAGTACTTACGAAATCACCACCATATTGGATGCAAGTTCAAATCCTTACTTATATTAGAAGATTTTGGAAATCCGTCGTTAGAGACAAAAATATACCAATAATAAAAGAAACGTAAAAAGGGACAATATACATTTTTGAATGTATTTATTTGAACTTTTACATAGTGTTTCTACGAAAATTGTTGTCACCAATGTTAATGAACGATTAAACCAAATTTATGTACTTGTGATGCACTGTTTGGAACCTTTGGTGTAATAATGAATAATAATGGAGTTTTCTCTCAACACCAAACCGTTATATTAACAACTCGACACGTGTTTCGATCACCAATGACATCTTCAAAAGGAAGATCAAACTGATCTTCCTCTTGAAGATGATCAAACTGATCTTCCTCTTGAAGATGATCACTTGGTGATTGAAACACGTGTCGAGGTGTTAAAATAATGGTTTGGTGTTGGGAAAAAACTCCAGTAATATTGACTGAACCAAATTTGAGAAATATGGCCGATACTTGATGAAAATCCATAACTGACGTATTAAAAAAACACAGTTTTGTTAATTGAAGTTTAGTGAAAATCTCAAAATAAAGTGTTTTTTGAATACGCAAATTAAAAAATTTATTTCTTCAAGGCCCAATTTTTTTATTTCAACTAATAATACTTCATATATTTCTACAATGGGATGTGGATATTCCATATTCACGAAGGGACGTAGAATGACATATTTCGTTACATAACATGTAAGAACGCTATGTTGAATTGTGTGACATTTTTAGGTACCTTACCTAGTCTACGAAGTTGAAGATGAGTGTAGTGGGCTAATTTATACAAGTGTATCCTTTCCAACGTAGAGATTTTCTCTACCTGAAGGAAAATCCTTGACTAAGCAATTGAGAAGACACCTCTTAAACAAATTTAGTTAAAAATTTGAGGTACACATGAGATGGACAAGACAAAATATGAACTAATAACAACTGCCTATTTGATCCTGATGTCACAATCAATATCTATAATCCTGAGTCTTCTGATTTTCTAATTTCAGCTTGCATACAATCATAAATTAACAACAAAAAATGAAATGGGACCAGACTCGAACAGATCGAGTGGAAATAGTGGATGAGTTGAAAGAGTCTAAAGAAGAAAGTAACACTGGTAAGACCTCTATGTTGATCCGGACCTGAGTGATTTGTCTACTTTTATAAAGTTAACTTCTGGATTTCTCTTAATATAATCCTCTCCAACAGGTAGTAAATCAAGTGATTTAAAGTCAAGAAGAATTATTTTGAATCGTAAGAACTAAACCAATATTATCAATTCTATCGAATAGAACTGAAGCTAGGCTTGTTTCTAAATTTTACTGAAAGAAAATGGACAAATCAATTTCGTTTTGATGAAGCAGCAATCAATGCTTAATCAATTTGTTCATCCGAAAATGTAAACAAAACGAAAAGACATCGCTACTGCTCCAAATACCCTAACCTTCAGGTGAAAATTTCCTTTTGTTTTCAAAATCTACCAAAAAGTAACCCCATGTTACGATTTTGCGTCAATCTCATATAATTCGTCAACACTTCATTATTTATTCTGTCGAAACATGACATTTTATATTTCAATTTTCAACTCTGATATCTCTCAATTCAAATATTTCAGTATGCGGAACTTTAGACAGAACCATTACCAATTTGAGTTGAAATTTATAATACCGATATAACATATATTTAATGTTGAACACAATCTTCTAAAATTTGTTTTTCCGTTAACCAGCTGTCGCCTCTCTACGAACAACAGCAGTTAGATATCATAACATGAGCTAAGGATTATCAAGATCTCACTTTTTAACGCGCGATTCCGAGCAAGGGTTGGATGAGATTCTGTGGAAATCGATCGTCCCGCCGTAGGGCTCAAACCACCGTTTCATATAGCAGTCGACTGAATGAGTAGAATGAATCACTCAACCCATTCCAACCACCTGCTCACAGTTTATTAGTTGTGAAAACAACTATTTGTGTAGTATGAAAAACGTTCATGGATACTTCGCAATAACAATTCAAAATTAGAGTAATATGTCATCAATTGACCTCAAAAGCAAATTGCCGACAACTTTAGTTTGTATAGCATCTAATGTATCTTCGATGTACGGGTGCAAGTTATCATCCAAACAAGAGCTCCTGCTGAATAAATGTAAACGTTAAGAGTTTTGTCTTCGTTTTTTATTTGTAGAAGAAAACGATGCTTTATTGCGTATATCATTGATAACGAATGTTTAATCTTTTGTTGCCCCAACTGTGAGTAATAATATCAGAACATACGATAGCAATCGAAAAGGGAGCAAATGAAGAGAGGTGCACGCATTCATCAGGTAGAAAAAGCATAGCCGTTATCAGTCGACTCAGAATGCTTGAGTGCATTTCAGTAATTAATAGTCACCCCTCATGTCAAAATTTCGAAAAGTCGCTCAACATACAAAGCTAGTATCCCCTGTTGATTAGCATAAAATTTAAGACCGATTGGTTCCCTAGTGAAACGGAAGTAATACCAACGGTTTTTGATATGAATTGGGATCTTTAGTTACTTCTCTGATTGATTCGGCCGTTACTTGATAAAGATTCATAGTGATTTCATAAAATGCATTATTTCGATTTTTACCAGTCAGTTTCGCTACTTTCGCACAGGCACCGCTCTGAGAGCGCCTTAAGGATTTTTTTATAGTGCTTGTGTTTTGTTCTTAAAAAAAGGTACGAAAGTTGGCGTTTTGTTCTTCTGTGTACTTTATAATTTACGAATAATAAACGAAAGTCATGTCCTCTGGATGACACTGGATTACCAAGCACTAGAAATTATTTTTAAAATATGTATGAGCTTCTGATTTCTGGTAAATAACGTTATTATCCAGCAAATTCAAATACATAGGTTTCGACAATTAGTAGAATGGATGACAAATTTTGTTCACTGGTTGGACTCGGAGAGTAAAACTTGACGAAAGTTCGTTTTATTTTTTCAGAAAAACTTGTTATGTTGCTCCTTAAGGAAATATTTCTGGACGCATTATGATTTCTATTTTCATTTTTGTTTATCTTCTCTCTATGAACAATGGTCATATTCACATATATGCAAATGACTTCAAGTTGAATTTATCTAATCAATCAAAAAAAATTGAAGATTTTTTATGTATAAATGAGAACATACAGAACATTTCAGTTCATTTGAGAGATCATGGTTTAGAAATCAATCCAACAAAAACATTTGCTTTGTATTTCTGATGCAAACCATAAGTTATTCACATTAAGACTCAACATTTCTTTTACATAATGCTACGTACTTTACTCGGGTGTAGTTAATGGTTCGTTCTCTGGATTTTCATGAACATGTGGGAGTAATGACCATTTCGCATGAGTAGAATACAATACTTTTTCTATAACTTATATCAGGAATATATCAAAATAAGGATGTGAAGGATATTCCGAATGAGAATAATATCATTAAATTTCATAACGGTGAACTGAAAAATAATTCCTCTTAGTGTTATCGTATTCAATTTCCAATATGCTGAGTATTGTGTGGTTTAAAAAATTATGAAAGTGCCGTCGTTAGTGAGATTTTAAGCCAGAAATATATGGTATATAAGTCCTGTGTTGCAACAACTACTCCACAATGACTCATACCTCTATATGAAGTCGACATACAACTATTCGAGTTTCCAACTACTCTATTTTATTTATAAATGAGGAACTTTTGAAAACTATCAATTTTTCTCACAAATTTCTGGAGGGGCACTCTCGTTTTCACAGGCGTACAGGCTGCGTCTGCTTAGGGCACATGATTCTCGGACCCAATAATCACGTACCTCACGGTGTAGGGGGTGGGTTTTTGGTTGATGCTGGAGCGCCCTCCCGAATGTACCGGGATACAGCGCAACCTCCGGGAATAATAATAGTTATAACTTATTATCCAACAGTTGTCCATTAATTGGACAAATCATAAAGAAAATATCATCGAACTAGAAATTAACAACTGAAAGTACAAAATTTCTCATTTTTCATAACAAAATGTATAAATTACATATATTTATAACGACAGTAAAACAGATTCAGAAAGAAAAAAAAATGAAAAACAGACAATATCCTCTGACATGTTGAAAAATGAATCACAATGCAAACATTGTATAAGGGAGATTTCAAAAGAATATTTGTCCTTCCTCCCGAAAACCTGAAAATGAGAGAAATTCGGGGCATAAACGATGAAACATTCAACTTTTCATGCTCAAGGTCAGGGCACTCCATCACATTTATACATTGTTAGTTGGAATTAGTCAGGGAAGCTATGGATTAAACTGTAGACGACCCCTCCCGATATAGAACACAGATCTTTTTGCTCGTTATATTACAGTATTAAGGTGGAATTAACTTGATCATATTCCATGAAATACTAATAAAAAAGACTTATCTAACTAAAATCATTCCATATTATAATCGCATACTTTTAACCGAACATAAGAAAATTCGACAGAAAAGTACAATGAATTTTTTGATTTCAGATTGACAAAATATTTACACTTCCTCACTATAAATCCATAAATCTAGTACCTCCTTAGAAGGTTATTATGATATTTTTCCTTGTGGAGTTTATTATTTTGCAGTTTTCCACATTAAAATTCATTTTGCCGGTGCCATACCATATTTGAAATAAGTGTAGGTATGTTTGAAATCTATATAGTTCTGCAATCAATTATTCTTGTGTACAATTTCAAGTCACCACCAAAACGTAAACATTGTACACAAATCATTTATAAACAATAGAAATAGGAGAGACCTGAAATTTGAGTCCTGATACCAGATATTGTTATTAACTGAAAACTGACAACACTTTATAGTCATATCAGAAGTATTTTGCAACAGTCTTTTGAAATCTGAATTTTTTGGAAGCGATGACAGAACTATTTATATTGATTGAACAATATATATTCAGTATTGCAAGACTTTATAACGAAAACATTCTTCATATAAATATTATTATAACAAGAGTACATCAGATATTCACGTAATAACTATGGCGTCAAAGTTAACCTTATTTTTGATTGATATACTGAAGATGAAACCAAAGCATGGGAGAAATATAGCAGATATCTAAGTTATACTTCATTCCATATAGCATTATTTCCTATCAATGAACTTGCCTAATGTTATTTTGCTACATCATCTGTCTGAGGTAACGAACTGAGTTGTATAGCGTTTTTGGAGATATACAAAATAACAATTAAATCCAGTAGGTAGGTACTCGTTAGGTTTTTATTTGGCGGAGTTCAGCTTACGCAATTCTACCACTCATCCAAGATTATTTTTATACATTGATGTACAAATAGTGATACACTAACATAACTTAAAAATGATACCTAATTCAAGTTTATACATTACTAGCGAACCGCCTCGGCTCTGCACGGGTGCAATGCTGATACTAAATATACATATGAACACGCCGGATTGTTGCTAATCATAAAGTGCTGTAGTGTAGGCGCGGTCTTCAACGCTCTATTTATAGGCACGCGCCGCCAGCCCCCAAAGGCGGTACCGCCGCAACCGCTATGTCCCTGTATTTTAAATCCATAATATCTTCAAAAATATTCATTTAAATTACATGCTGTAAAGGGCCATATCAATCTATATTAAATGCACAATGTATTTAAGATACTAAATTGTGTAAGGGCCAATAATTAAAATCGCTTCTTAAAAAATAAAAAATGGTTATTGTAGGTTATACCTAAGAGAAAGACATACCATCGCGGAATATATCTGTAGAGTAGGGAGGGTGAGTGAAGGCCCACAGCACTTAGGACACATTGTACATCCTCCCAAGGAGTTGTCTTCCTAGGTCATCGTACATCCTGTCCTTTCCAGGAAGGTGAACAGGTCACTAGGAGATATCTCCTTAATATTGGTAGGTTAGGCCAAGACCCGCCGAACACATACCGTCTTATTGACGATAATTCCGGACACTCGCATAGGACATTCCTGACAGTTTCATCTTCCTGTTCGCACATCCTGCATAGAGGTGTGTCCATTAGCCTCATATTATGGTGGTGTTTTCTAAGTTGACAGTGACCAGTCAGAAATGCTACTGTTGAGCGTAGATTTTTTCCTGGTCATCGCCAGATATTTGTTCGGCGCCCAGAGTGATCCTGGCAATATTTAACCCACCTCAGGATAATATTATTATCTACCGAGTCTTTGGCTGAATCTTGGTGGCCCTCGTACTAGCCCCGAGGTAACACGTTGTCTGTTCAAGGCTAATAGGGCTTGTCTGCTATCAGTGCAGATTGTAATATTTTTGCCAGAAATTCCTATCTTGGTTATTTCTTTTGTGGCGATTGAGATACCAGCCAGTTCTGTTTGAACCACGCTGGTATTTTTTCCCATTCCCCACTTAATCATTAGGCTTAGTGTTCAGGAGTACACTCCACATCCTGAGCCTTCTTTGGTTTTTGATGCGTCTGCATATATATGAGTATTGCATTTGTAGCATCTGACTCTACCATCGCGGACTTTTTTGTAGATCAGGTGTACAATACTGTAGTACATTATTTTAATCTAGGGTTCAGCCAGCGTTTGCAAAGTAAACACGTATATTTACGACATTACATTAGAAACCTAAAAAATTATCAGTGTTTATCTACTATATTATGCATATTATATACAAATAAACTTTTCTCTTGAATCACTCTATCTATTTAAAACACCCGCATCAAACTCCGTTGCGTAGTTTTGAATATCTAAGCATACATAGAGACAGACAGTGGGAAGCAACTTTTTCATACTATGTAGTGAAATAAAGGAGGTACATGTGAGTGAATTCATTAAAAAAAACAATCTAATGTAAAATGAATTAAATAATTCAATTAGTGTAATTTAATTTAGTCAGATTCATTGTTTGCCGAGGAGGATGGGCCTTCGTTTTGATTTTAAACGCAGAAAGAAAACATTTTTAATTATTCTGGATAAGACTATAAGAGAAAGAAAGCACAAAAAGATAGAGGGTGACGCGGAAGGGATCGCATACTAATATTACGAAGATTTCTAGAGTGATGTGGAATAATTTTGGAATAGAGGAATTCTGAACATCGGTTTGTTAAAAATGTATGAATACAGCATGGTAGATGATGTTTCGTTCTCTTTAACATTTTTAGCCATCGATATTGTTCATAAATGTTGTTACACCATCTTTTAAGCAGAAATATTAATCTGTCACAGGCATTCTGCATTTTTATGGAAAAAGTTTTTAGATCAAAGCACGGGCCATAGAGAATATCACCGTAGTAGAAAATTGATGATATGGCAAGTTGAATCTTCAGATGTTTGATTAGGAAATGTATGCGAGGGCAAGATGCTTCAGTAAACCATATGCTCTAAGAATCTGAAAGTCAATATGACTAATGAACCTCAAATGGCAATATATTGTTAACCCTAACCTTTTTTTCGCCATATTCCAATACGTGATTATTCACAAATATTTACAACTTGTCTATGGATCTAATTAGGTCTCTTTTATTATAAAAAATTATGACTGATGATTTATTTCGGTTGATGTTCAGCAGATAAAACTTCATCAATTTTTGTGGAGAAAATTAGGTTGCTGTCATTAGCATAAGTATGCATTCAAAAATTCTTCAGTGCGTTAGAAAATTCAGAGGTGTAAATAATGAGTAGGGTAACGAATCATTTGGAGTATACTTCAATATCTACGATTTCACATAGTTCATCATAGTTCCGAAATCGATATATCCAAAAAAGATAACTCGTTGGTGGCGTATTTGTTATGTGAATATCTAATCTGGATTTTTTTCAAATCCATGCAAATCTGTTTTTCATTATGATTAGTATCATACGTATTGTGTAAACAATATAAACAGTTTTGTGTCTTTTTCATAAAGTTCATGATTCCAAATAATATAAATCAAAAATTTAAAATGGAATTAAATTCGGGACTGTTTCGGAAAACTTCCGAGGAAAAGACGTTTATTCGATTACTTATAATAATTATAGAACATTCTAAAACTTACTCCCACAAGTCCTTTTGGGCAATTTTGCATGCACTGTTTGTTCCTTCCAAAACCAATACTATACTTCGGACACACAGTACAGAGCCGGGGATCCTCATCGCTGCAAGCTAGACACGAATCGCTGCAACACTCTCCCTTATTGTTGCATGCTTTGCAATTACCTGAACATACTTTTTGGCAGTGTTTTTTGTTCCAACATAGAAACTTGTCTTTTTCGAATACTTCACTCTTAGTCCGTGCTTTCGGGCAAGAAACGCTAATACTATTGTTTTCACGGGTCATCCCATCGGTATGAGATGGACATACCGGACACTCATTCTCTGGCTTGAGACTTTTCACGAAATTTCTTTCAGTTTTATCATGGACGATGTGGTCCCAATCCACGGTATGCACGAAACACAAAGACGGATTTTTATCGATACGCACAAAACCGTGTGTGATGTCAGTTAAGGAATACAAACCAATTTCTTGTAACGTGGACATTTCAAATATCACAAAGGCGTTATCGAGAAACGTATTTTGACCACGGATTACGGCTAAATTTGGAAATAGATGTCCTAGGCTACGCAGTCCATTCACTCTATATAATAACAAATAATCGGTTATTTCAGTCAAAAGGGGGAAGCTCATCTTCGACAATTCCGTTTCGTTGACACTGTCGAAGAGGAGGATTTGAAGGAAGCCTTCTATAACTTCACATTTTTCCAGTTTCGAGAATGAATCCAGTGAATTTCTAATATCCATGCTTTCACAAACTGTAACAAAAGAAAAATTAAATTAACACAAACTATCATTTCTAAAAGTGAAATCTACGAACAATAAAAGAGTTCAAAACCAACATTGTTTTTCAATCATGAACTTTTGAAGTAAAACTTCTTTACGCGCTTGACTTGAGGAGTAAGCTGGTGAATGCGTGACGAGAGCGTTACGAAAAGTGTGATCGGGAAATACGTACGGAAGTTGAGAGGGAGATATAAGTTATTGAAGAAAGAAAGAGGGAGTTACGTTTCATATATTACTGTAGGGATGAGAGAGAGGAAGAATTACTAGAATACTATCATACGTTACTTCTAAATGTATCAATGAAAAACCATAATGAATTTGATTATTTGTTTTACACCTGTGTATATAAATGAAAGGGAATTCGACAACTAACATACAAGTTCTGGTGGACATCAGATATTGACAGTTGCAGAATGGATTTAGTACAAGTGAGTTTGAAACAATTAGGCAGGCAACCAGCCAGAACAGTTTATGCAATGAATCCCAGCTTTAGGGAGTTAGTTCAAAAGGTCACATAAATATTAAAACTTTGTAAGATTGCACTGGCTAGACTTTAGTTATCAACGATTCTAACTGAAATATTTCAAGAGATGCAATCTAACAAAATATCCGTACAGTCAATTTGCATGTCCTTGGATAAATGGTCAAATTTACACATGACCCCAAAATATGTTTCCATTCAACAGCACAAAATGGAAAAATTGTCAGTTTGGAAAACATACAGTATTACCGAAATTTTTGAAAAAATACTAGAATGAGAACGATGGGGTCTACGATTTTGTTATAACTCTGAGAAAGGCAAGTAAATGAAGGCCTTTTACTCTTTGAAAATCTGGAAAAACACAAAAACTTGAAGTCGCTGGCAAGAGCTTAACTTATACGAGCGTATTTTCATGATAGATCCAACTATTTGCGTATTTGTTGATTTTCCAGATTCCCAAATATATCAGTAATATCCACCACTCCTGATAAATAAACATTTGATGAATCAATAATTTGGCTTACAAATAAAATACACAGCAGAACAAACATACGGGGGGTGTAGTTTTTGAAAAAACATACGGCAGGTCTCATTAACTTTTTTGGCAATTGTGTGATATTTTATAGAACTCGTTTACATTCAGTTTTGGAAAAAAATGTTCTTTTCGTGAATGAAATTAAGTTATACTTTTTAAAATTTGCCATCGTCGAATACACACATATTGTTATAATGAAAGGCATATAATTAGCTGATTTAAGAAATCCATATCTATACTCTATACTAATATTATAAATATGAAAGTTTGTAGGATGGATGTATGTATGTTTATAGCTCTTTCATGCCTAAACGACTGAATGAATTTAGATGAAACTTTAAATAAATATAGTTTAAACATCAGAATAACATATAGGCTACAATTTACAAAGGTTTTGTGTAATTTTGGTCACAATATAACGATAAGTATTAAGTAAGTCTTGGCGTGCGCTGCCTATACCGTTGGAGTTACATGCAGCATCCGCGATAGCATATATCTACCTCTTATGTGGGTAGCCACTATATGCAAAAATACTGAGCCATGAATACAATTGAATTGGATACTTTTTTTCACAATGCACATTTAAGAATATCGGTCAAATTCTTATAAAAATTGATACAATTGTCGTTTTAAGTATTAAGTAAAATTACTAAAAACCTTTCCACTCTTATGTATCCAATTTTCATTTCATTCGATTTCCAGTTTCGCCATTATTGAAAACAATGAAGTGACAAATAACTAACCCCAAAGACAACATTGACAGAATGACAATCGTCATCATAGATAAAAAACCTTTTTTTGTGAAAATGACTACGGTAAAACAACACATTAACAAATAATATTTTTATTTCGATTTTCTATCGCATATAGCAAATTGACAAGACTATTAACGATAATAGGCATAGTATGAAAATAGTAGAACAAAAGTATTATCAGCTTTGAAATATATCAAATTGAGTAATAGACTAGTGAAACGAATATACTGAAAGCATAAATATATCTGTCATCTCCATGTTGCCAATTATTACGCTAAATCGGCTAATAATTCAATAAGTGCAAAAGTGTGTACGATTGTTACCAGTGTTGTGACAGATAATGCAGCTATGATGGTGGACATTAAAAAAATAATGCAGTCATTCTGATTACACTATAATTACGAATGGTTGTGAGCGTCTTTAGGTTGCTAACTAAATATTCATATTATGAAACAGTAATGAACTTTCAATTTATGTTCTATACTGTTATGACTCAACAAAGTTCTCTTAAACTTCAAAACTGATGGAATTCAATACAATCTTTGAACACCTGTTTTCCTCCTTGAGGGGTGGAAATTCCCGATTTCCTTTCTTGATGCTTATATACGCTATACAAAGAACCTACCTGCATATTTCAAGATTCTAGGTTCAGTAGCTTCGGCTGTACGATAATATAAGAGCGAGCAACAGCTAGTAATTTATATTTTTACTTTAAAAATACAGTAACTTAGAAAATATGCCAACTGCACTAAGTAATGAATAGGTTCTAGAATCTTCTAGAATGGTTCTAGAATGTTACCTATAAAGAAATTTGCAAAACTAACACAACCGTCAAGGACGTCTGCCTTCACGCGTCTGCCCGCGTTCGGGTCGTGTTATATTATGACCAAAATTACACAAAACGTTTGTAAATTGTAGCCTATATGTTATTCTGATGTATAAGCTGTATTTATGTGAAGTTTCATCTAAATCCGTTCAGTTGTTTAGAGGTGAAAGAACCACAAACATACATACATCCATCTTCACAAACTTTCACATTTATAATATAAGTATAGAGTACAGATATAGATATCTTAAATTAGCCAATTATGTCTTTCATTATGACAATATGTGTGTATTCGATGATCTCAAATTTTAGAAAATATAACTTACGGGAGATGCTTGTTCTGCTGTGTGTTTTATTGGTAAGCCAAATAATTTATTCATCAAATGTTTATTTTTTAGGATATTACTGATATATTTGGAAATTTGGGAGATCAACGAATACGCAAATAGTTGGATCTATCATGAAAGTACGCTCGTATAAGTTAAGCTGTTACCAGCGACTTCGTTTGGGTGGATTCGAAGTTTTTGTGTATTTCCAGATTTTCAAAGAGTTGCCTTTTACTTGCCTTTCTCAGATTGATGACAAAATCGTTTTACAAACGATTATATTCATCGCATTTAAATCGGATGAGTCGATTTTGAGATTAGCACGCACGACACACAGACCAACAGACAAATAGACAAAAATTTTGAAAATCATTGTAACACTTTCATTATAAGTGAGTAATTGATGGTGTCCAGTTCAGAGAGAACTAGCGGGGTGAGAGAACAAAATTATTTGCCTGTTGTAACCTGACTGGAAAAATGAAATTTCCTCTGAGAGGAAACTTACACAAATGTCTCGTGGAAATAATTCAATGTCCGTCGTGATATCAGTCAAGAAAGCTAGGAGAGATAAATATTTCGAATTTAATTGAAAATAATCATTTTCTAATGTTATATGAAACCTCTCATAAACAGAATAAAATAAATCAGATTGAAAAAAAAACAATTTATGAAGTGAGTAAAGTAACTACATTTCTTTCAAAAAATTCAAGCATATAAGCTAGTGGCGTGGGGAATATATAGGTAGTAGTATTATCAAGGAAAATAATTCAGGAAAATTTTTGTATACTCTAATTCCTTTGTACAGGGTGTATTTCAAAAATTAAGATAAAAAGTGTTTTTTTTTGTAATTCAATTAATCTACCTTATTTCCTGAAGACGCCAAATTGGTTGGTGAATCACGCGAAGAGAAAAGTGTTGCAGTTCTGGTGTTTGGGAACAGTGCCTGTTTTGGGTGAAAATTCTGTTACAGAAAAATATTCCCTACAAGAATCATCATATTGCAGATTGAACAGCATACGAATTGCTTTTTTCTGAATTATAAAAGTGGATTAGGAAGCATTTTATTCCGTAATGTAATCAAATGGAAATTAACATAATACACACAATTATGATATGTTTGCTTGTATAGTTCTCATAATAAAAATAGCAGTTGGCAGTTCGGACTGCCATTGTCTAATATAATATAAATTGATTTGAAATTCCTGAAAAATATTCAAAAGATTAACTGAAAATAACAATTTTATTTGAACAAAAAAACTGAAATTAAAACCAAACAACAACCAAAAAAATAAAAATTTAAATATTAATAAAAGCTGAAAATTAAAAATTATTATTAAGAAAAATGAAAATTAAAAGAATCCAAACAGAAATATGTCACGACGTTTCGATTGTTAGTATCCACAATCGTCTTCGGGTGATAACTGGACTTATTCTCGAAATCCATCTTGAATTTAGTCAGGTTGGAGCCTGGCTCCCTTACCCGTTGAACTGATGTTTGCCAGAAGGACAAACGGGTCATAACTGATGTGGGTGTGGACTTATGTGGACTTATTCCTCCAAGATACGACTATTTATAGGCCATTCGGGTGCTTTCACCTATCCCCTCTTCTCTCTCTTCGCTTCATTGGTTTCAGCGGTTTTCAGGAATTTCAAATCAATTTATATTATATTAAACAATGGAAGTCCGAACTGATGAAATACACCACGAAACATTGTCAACCACCTTCAAACAAACATTGATTCAGAATGCTGGTCCAAGAATAGAACACTGAGGAGCATGAAATATTTTGGAGATTACTGTCACTGCCCTTCTTCAAAACCGAATACTTCAGGAATCATACAGTTACCAAATTTGAAAAAATTATGACATCATTACACTAGAAGTGAAAATGAGAAGATTCCAGATTTTCGTGATTAATTTCAAACAGTGTTAGTTCAGTGTTGTAATGGATCCATGTTGGTTCCGTTGTTACAATGCCGTATAATTAGTCAGTAAATTATTGAATTTATGAATTTTGCCAATAAATAAGTTGAATGGTTATATATTCTTTCAAATAATTTGTTTTCTTGAAATGACAATGTTTCGGAAAATAATTCGTGTAGTTACCTCTCGAAAAGTTTGCGATTTCGGGGAAGTTCCAATCATTTATTTTATTCACACACAAAATTCATTAAAAAATTATAAAAACAAGTTACTGACAAATTAGACAACAAAAAAGTTTTGCGCAGAATGACTAACAAAAACGAACTTTCGTTAAAAACATGCGAAAGCTAATTCAGTTCCTTAGTAATGTTCTTTAGAATCCTCTTTTTAAATTAACTGCTGTATCAGGGTGTATTTAATTTCATGTATTTGATATTTTTAAAATATATCGAGTGGTCCAACGAAAAGTATGCACCTTGCTTTTCTCCTTTTTTTGTAACTTAACGCAAAAATGCTCGGACAAGTCAATTTTGCTTTTGAGGGGGACACATTTTAGATGTATTTTTCTACCTGTGCCTTCAACCCCCCAGCGAGGGTGAGTAACAACCCTAAAATTTCAAATGAAAAGTGGGGTCGAGTGATATATCATTTGAAAGGGCACAAAATTCTCTTTTCAATGATACGTAATTTGTTGTATTTACTTGAATAGTTATAAAAACACCAAGAACATTTATTCGATATTTTTGGTGTTAATGATAATGCGGAAAAAACGGCATTTTTATCACTACTACATTCCTCAATTTCTCTCGTGCGTTTTTTGGTTCAAATAACAATAGCAGATAAGTGTACAAAAAGAATTTAGGCAAATCCCCCTCAAAAGCAAAATTGACCTGTCCGAGCATTTTTGCGTTAAGTTACAAAAAAAAGGAGAAAAGCAAGGTGCATACTTTTCGTTGGACCACTGTATATTATTTATAGATATTCGCATGTTCAATGTATCCGATAGTAAACGTGGAGAAAGTAAAGTTAGAAGGAAATAAAAGATTTCGCGACAGAAGGTATTGCTTCGAAAGGGTATCGTTGAATCGAACATGAAAGCAGGCATTCTCGTCTCGGTCAAATTCCATGACCTGAAACCAGTGGTCCCAACACTCTCCAAGATCGAGTTCACACGTGGTCATTACGATACAAATACAAAATTTTATATACAACCTATTAGATAAAACTCAATATTCATCTAGAATAGTTTCAATATTTGAAATGCTTTTGCATTAAAAAAGTTATTACATGAATCTAGAAGGAAAAAATTAAAAAACCTTTCGTTCGAAATTTCCAGAGTGTAAGTGAAATGTTATATCAATAATCTCCCATGTATTACGTTGTGTAGCTTCGCTAAGTATGAAATATGTTTCAATTCCATAACAAATATTTGGAGTATGAAAGGAAAAGGTCATTTTCGTGTAATCCAATATCCACCTGGAGTTGTTGTTCAGAAAGGACTTTGTTCCAGTTCATATGTGAAAAAAACTTCTGTAGTCTATGTAAAGAGTTTATTTTGAACTCAATTATAACAAGTATTCAAAGTACAAATTGAATGGGAAAAAGTGATTTTCGTGTAATTTAATGTATATATGAAAGTAAATGTTTTGAAATCACTTTTTCTTTCATGAGAGATGTGCGTGTGTTTAGCTTTCTGAAGTTGAAAAATGTGCTGTTGATGTGTTGAAGATGAATGTTTTCGACCCGAAACTTCGAGCAGTGCGTCCACAGATTTCCATGAAAATATCAGTTTCAATTCCATACCGAACTTTTGGAGTACGAACTGAATGAGAAAAACTGGTTTTCCTGTGATTCAGTATTCATATATTCGACAAGTAGTTGATTCGAATGGAATTTTTGCTGGAGTTTGTGTCTGAAAATAACTTCTATACACATATTTGTACGAGTTTTTTTATAACAAAGGAGAAGTAGGAAGCCAAAAAGCGTCTTCCCAAAAACATTAAACAGTATTTTTTAATTTTTGTGATGAACCGTTTGGAACCTTTGGTGTAGTAATGAATATTACTGGAGTTTTTTCCGAACACCAAACCGTTTCGATCTCCAAGTGATCATCTTCAAAAGGAAGATTAAACTACAGTGGAAGCTTAAACTACAGTTTGATCTTCCTCTTGAAGATGATCACTTGGTAATCGAAACACGTGTCGATGTGTTAAACAACGGTTTGGTGTTGGGAAAAAACTACAGTAATATTCAGTGTTTATTGATTTCCTTCATGTGGTGACCTCCTTATTATGTGAAAATATGTTACAACTTCCTGCCCTCCGCTGTCCATTTATCATATTATAAGAGATATCAATTCCTTCATTTTCAAGTTTAATTTCCATACATAATCAAGTACATATATCGAATAACCTCCATAAGAGTAATGAAAGGGGAATATTTTCACAAAAGATTAATTTTTGGGGAAGAAAAGTTTTGGCTTTCTACTTCTCCATCTTTGTGGAAAATATACAAAGGAAGGAAAAAACAATTCATCTCAAAATAAATTTTGCACAAAGGTGTGTAAATGATGCATAGAAGATACCTTGAGACAAAGACTGAAGAAAAAGCCCTCTCAAAACAACTACTCTCATGTAAGCATCAAGATGAAGGCACTCAATTCATTCATAACATAACGAATTTACGTAATGTTATCCAGATTGGTACTGAAGACGCAATAGAACAAGTGTTTTTTTATTTCGAAACATCGATATACGCCATTGAGAATGACCATGTTCCATGTGAGTGACATTTTTTCTCTTTCATATACTATTTCCATAACAAATGTTTGGAGTGAAAAGTGAATAGGAAAGTGGTTTTGTATAATTCAATGTTCATATAAAAGTAGTTGTTTCGTGTAATTCAATGTTCATGAAGTAGTTTATTTTGAAATCAATTTTTTTTGGAGTTTCCCACATTTTTCATGATAATGAAAAACTAGAAAGTCGAAACCTTTCTTTATCTCGAGAGTGTAGGCACACTTTCAAAAACGAGCGTTTCAAAACTCATTATTAATGAGTTTTAATATGGATTTTCATCAAGTATCGGCAGGTTCTATTCAATTAACGAACGTTTTGTTTAATTTTTCATGAGAAAATTGTACCTCAAATTATCAAAAAATGTAAATGCTGTATGAAAGATGAGATGAACATTCAGAACATTGTGACATTGAAAAAATCATTAAACAAATCGAATATGGGCTGGTAGAGTGCAAGAAAAAATAGATGACTTTTACACAAAAAAACACAATTTTCTACCCTGAAACCAACATCAATCGATTTCTGCAAGAAGAATTGAAAATATTGAATAAATTTTTCAGGAAACGTCATATAAGTTAAAAATCTTACGCTGATGCTATTTTGAAATGCAGTTATTTAAGATGAAGAAAGTTTGGAAATTAAGGTGAAAGAAAATCTGCTTCTATACTTTTGAATTTAATTTGATTGTTACGTATATTTGACAACAGAGTAATACTGACAGCAAAATATTTTTACTTATAAATATAGTTCTTCATATATTTTGTTCGATTAAAGTACACACTTTCCAAGAAATAATATCTATCACGAAATATATTATTATTTCTTCCAAGGTCTACTCTCTATGTTTACCATCTGAAATATTCAAAAAGACCAGGTTGAAAGGGAAACATTTATCGAATTAATTTCCCATATTTTTTGTGTAAAGATAGAGGAGTACCTAAAGTCAAAAAGCTTTTTTGCCACAAGTCAAGGTACTATAATACATTAGTCTTGATAACAAAAAATTACTATCCGGAATAGAGATATTGACTTTTGTAGACGACTCCGTATTTCTGTGGTTCCTACAACAAACTACACCTAGCCACACTATATATACTATTGAAGACCAACTACTCCGAAATAAAAACCAATCTATTCGGATAGCTTATTTTTCTAGTTCGTTACGGCTTAATCAGACAAATTTCGATGTCACTTTTGGATTTATCAATACCCTGCCTGCATGTCTGCAAGTACATTGATCCTATCATTTCGCTGATGCCCCCAATTAACATTCCATGAGTATGCAATTTAAAGAATTCTGCTCTGAACACGAATTTTCACTGACCAAGCGAATAGTTGTAAAGACATTCCTGCAGTATATTTCTGTTCCAGATCCAGCTCCATGTTCGGTATTCAACCAGTGTTTCTGCCAAACATGTTCTTGAAATAACGTGCTAGGAATCACACGTTAAAAGATAAGACCTCGTTAGTCCTTAGCTCGCACAAGGTTCTCAACTTCTGAGAGTTGTCGTTCGTATGGGGACGACAGATCATTAACGGAAAAACAGTTTTTTTTAAACATATCTTCCACTATTCGTGATTGTAATCGTAAAATTTATGTCTCAACATCATACTTTGGTGCCCTTGTAGCTTCGTAAATATTCAACTCTGAATTGACCCACTCCTGTCCCTCCTGTTGTTACAAGGGAAATTATTCAAGAGGTGTTAGAGTTGTTTTTATTTCTCCAGTTATTTAAAAATAATCAAGTATTTACACTCTGCCTCCTAATCCTAGCAGTAGCTTGTTGTATTTTTGGTAATCGAACCAAAGAAGCAAGGTCAACCCTCAGATTTGACTGACCAATATTTGCATAAGACTTCTATATTTTTCTCTCTTCTGTCACGTATTAGTAGCCCATAATTCAACACATATTGATCTACGTCCACTTCATCACCTGGAATATTGCATGACTTCAAAGTTCTCGTGTTTTCAGCTCTAGACTGAAACCAATTTTGGAATGAGTTTCTACATCTTTCAGTTTTTTAATTTTATTGTTTTATCGACCTTTGTAGCCGTATTTCAAGTCACACATTTTCTTTCGATTGAGTGAGTTTTTCGTTCCATTGTTTTTGCGAACATATCCAAAACTTTTTATAGGACTGTAGCACTTTGCACTGATATTATCTTCTCCGAGATTTCTTCCGAATGTAAGATTTTTATGAAAATTATCAATCACCGAAGAGATGGTGACAATTTGATTGGCTATTGATAATACTCCAGATATACTGATGCAGTAATGTATTGCGTAGCATCTTACATGCATTCTGAGCACATAAACATTTCCTTATCAATCGAAAATAGCCAAAGTGGAAGCTACCTTCAAAAATACTTATCAATTGGACTGGACCACAGGGATATATTTTTCATTTAACGCGCGCCTTGGAATCAGGAATGAGGGGGCTAACAAACTCCTGACTCTCTCATCTTATATTTCGACAAAAGCACTGAAGGTTAAGATTGATTAGGAGATATCTTAATCAAACCAACCCGCCTTGGAAACCGATCAAGGAGAAGTGCTTGGTCTATTGCTCTTCCTCTTGTACATCATTGATCTGCCCAGCTATATTCCTTTGTGGCTATGACACAATCATCATTGTTGAGGAAAAAAGCTTTCAAGAATCCAGTAGGAGTAGTAGAAGGGTTCTCAAAGTGGGGTTCAAATAATCACCAGATCAACAACTTGATTGAAGCCGCATGCATTCAAATTGTAAAAACTTAGCGAAAAAATCTTCACAATGTAAAACATTGAAGCCTCAAACATTTGAACATCATTCGCCATGGACATATACCTTCGGTAATTAGAGCTTTCTTCGAATACCAATGAATTGACGACTCTGAGAATCAATAGTAGTTGTTGAACAGGTTAAGCAACTTACGATGGATCGAACAAAAACAGGCAGCGACCTTTTCTGAAGAAAAAATGCTGAAAGCTAATTTTTTATCGTTCTGCATCTCCAAGGTGAACTTTCTCACAGCACAAATATAATTCAGTTCACCATCGAGGTGTATAAATTAGAACATAAAGGCAAAAATATCGACAACAGAAAACAAGAAATGTAGGATATATATAAAATGAAAAAAAGCAGAAAAAAAACATAATAATAGCATTTCTTTATAGTCATCAATAACAGAAGGAAGAAAAATGAGGAGAATTACCTGAAAAGCAAGAATCGGTAAGAATTGGTAACAAAACAACATGAGTAAAATGAAGAACTGACCACTAGCTGATAGAATTTCCTACTTTGTTTTTCTTACTGTTTCCAATTTATCAGATAGGAGAAGCTGAAATTCATTTCCTGCAACGAAAATGGAAACATCTAGAGAAAGCTTCGGAAGCGTTTGGATAAACGGAACAGAATTTATTTTGAACATAAGAAGGGGCAACAAGGGACAACCCATGTGGATTCACGAAGCATATTTCTTTCATTTATTCCAAAGATTATCGACAAAATATGATGCCCACTCGAGAAATTTAATAACTGGTTTTTCAAACTATCAGGAAATTCAGGTATTTTCCGAGAATCAAAGAATAGAATGGATTCCTTATCCAGGCAATGTGCATATCTCAAACCTTGTGCATTTGTGGAAGCGTGTACATTGGAACCACGAAAGTATAGGTGAACATAAGAGTACAAGAGCATACGGCAAACTGATGATGCAAAGGTATGCGAAGAAGACGTCAGCAATGGCAATAGCCACGAATTCGAGGACACCTAAATTTTGGCAACACCATTTGCGTATCATGCCGGATTTTTTAGAGAAGCCATCAAAATCCATAAACACAAAAACACTATTGGCAGAGCAGCGTAAATTCGAAAGATGAATAAACGTTAGTTATAGGTATAAACTAGATATAATATGAAAGATCACTCTGAAAGATGTCGACCACTCCGACAAAAAGTTTGGAACAAACTCATAATGAACGACGATCAGCAATCCAGAAAAACAGCAAATACAATGGAATTTGAAAGCTAAAGCAATACTCAATATATTTTTCAAACGTTTCAAGTATCATTACGGGAATATGGAAAGTATAATAAATGTGGATTGTTTAAAGATGCCGTTACAATCTGCATAATGATATACACAATCGGGTTCCTTATTATGGTAAAAAATTCATCATTACCAAGAAATAATTACCGGCTCGAGTAGAATATGTATACATGGTGACGAATCTATGTTGAAGACAGATTCATTACTCATTTGTGTTTACCTCTTTAGATATTAATATACATATAAACAATGAGTTCACTCGATACAAGTTTAGGTTTGACATCGCTACCACATTTATTGTCCCTGCTTCCCTTCCCGAGTTTCTACAAAGTTTATCAAGTGTTCAACTGGCATCACATTGACATTGCAGATTGCAAATATCAAAACATTCATGCGATAATTTTCTGTCATAACACAAATAGTATAATTAAATTACACAAAATAGTCTATGGCAAAAAACTAGACAATATTTTCAATTCATTAACATCTAGGAATTTTACCACTTCGAAATTAGCGAATCTAACTGAGCCCAGTGAGACTTGGCAACTGCATCATACTTAGAAACTGACTGCCAATAGAACTTCTTTGTTGAGCCACCTCAGATACAGCTTCAGATCATCATTATCTTTCTTCTGGGTTTCTTCTGTCTTATCGATTAATGTTTTTGGGTCTAGTTCCTCCTAAAGTACAGCAAGTATCGGTTGTCGAATTTGTTTTTCCCTTGTGGTACAGCCTCTCTCTTTCTCACATGGCTTCTGCACTACGTTTTCCGTTACTATGGATTCGTTTCGAACCTCATCAATTTTATAACGGTTACTGCTTGCTCTTCATTTGTCATTGAAGAGCTTTGACTTATTTCTGGCACCGGCCAGAAAGTAAGTAATTTTTGTGACTGAGCAATATGAATCAACATGTAGAGAGCTAATTTGATTGCTTGTGCAGTAAGACCTCCTGCTGTGTTTTGACTTTTTTGTGCAATTATTTCTGCACCGCAAGCAAAGTGCTGCTATGCGTTTTGTAATCGAAGAATAAATTTCAAATATATCAAAATTCACTGCAGCAAATTTTGGTAAATAAAACGTTTTCGTTCTAGTTCAGTGAAACTGAACTAGAACGAAACGCCTTGTTTAAGTCATGAGGGTTCCATTCCACCAGCATACTGGATCAGCAGCATTACCTGTACCTTGTACATGACGCCACTAGGAGACAGGAGTGTTGCTTTGAATTTCTGATACCCTGTTCGATACAACATTTTTCCAAGTGAGAGTAGGAGCAGCTAATAAACAAAAAAAGTTAAAGTATTATTAGTTCAAAGATAATAACTGTTGATTGAAATCCTTGTAATTCCATTATGAGCCTAGATAGTACAAGAGCTGCGTTCAATTCCAGTTTTGGCAACCGCACCGCTTTCAAAGTCCCTTTTAACAAAGTAGGAATCCTGAATGGTTGCCATAATTTTTTTCGCTAGCATCACTAAACCCTTACATTTGTAGTTCCCTGCACTCCTCAAATGATATAACCTTTCTCTGGAATGACAAATTGTTCAACAAATAATTGTTGTTGCTCCAATCTAGGCAATTCGGCATCTGATGTTGAATTGAATTCCCACAATCGTTGCATCAGCTTTGCTATGGTGACAACAGGCTATAAAAATCCTAGTTGATAAAAAATTTGTGCTATTGTCGATAAAACTGTGCGCTTCGTATAACTGGATTCTGTGCTGAAATTGATAAAATATTGCAAAGAGTCTCGCTATCAATCCAAGTGTTTTTGCTTCTTCCAGTTTGTCATTCACCATTGAATAGTTGTCCACGTCACTGTCTGGGAATATTTCCAGATGATTGAAACGTCATTTTCTCAATTGAATACATTTTAATCGAATGGTAGGTCCTTTTATTGATGTGTAATTGAGAGACACTCCAGAGCTTGTACGTGCAGAAACATCAAAAACAATTATGGGTTTCGGGGTCTTTATGAACTGCACGGTTCGGTTATTATTAACCTAAAACACCATCTTTCACCAAGTGCATATATTTCAGATTTGAATACTGAAGGCTGTATCTCTTGAATTTCCTAGTAAAGTGACATTTATCCAGTGACGTTTATGCAACACAATTTTCTATATACCAATCGCGAAAAATTGTTTTGGAAATGCAACTAACATTGGAACAAAATAGAAAGAAAAAAGTTTTCAATTGGTTACTTAACTTTTCATTACTAATAGTTAAATTACATGATATGACATCAGATATAAATGTTTCAGGAATTTTATCTGAAATAACCCAACTTATTTTTGTTATCTGTAGAGACCATTTTTGTCGGTTTCAATTTGGCATACGCATATCAAATCAAAATGTATTTCTGCACCGATAGAACTGTGAAATTCTTGATCTGCTAATTTGATATTAGAGGAAATATTCAATTTTGTCAGTACCCACACCTCGAACTTCACTGTTCAAGAACTCTTTCATTTGACGAACTGCGTTTATGTGGAATCAACTTCCTGATAACGTTTTTACAAATGGATGCAATCTCCAGCGATTCAAATCCAATGTGAATCACTACTTTCGCACAGACACCGCTCTTGGAGCGCCCTAAGGATTTTCCTGTAGTGTTTGTGTTTTGTCCTTAAAAAAAGCTGATAAGAATGAAAGATTTTCTGTAATTTATTAATATATGTAGTTTTCAATGTAGTTTTATATGAATTACAACGTGACTGAATGGAAAGTCAAACGGATTCAGTAATGTGAGCTGAATTACCACCTATACCCTCCACAACATTTTCCTTGGTTGACTTAAGCCCTAATAAAGCACACATTTCCCTTGTTAAAAAATTCCATTGTCACCCTAAATCCAGTAGAATGCGGCATGTGAATCTTGTTTTGTGGTGATCAAAAGCATTAGTGCTGTTGCCAACATAATTTATTTTCGAAACGTCTTCAAGTCGAGATGTGTGATAATTTTGTGAAAATGTCGTTTCTAAATTACTTCCTTCTCTTTCTGTGTGTGTCTGAGACTTTTGTAGTTTTGACAGAAAATCTCTCCAATGAGAGCTACAAGAATTTTCATTAACCAGTGATGAAGATGCAACGTTGCTAGTTGATTGATAGTTGGTCTCAGTAGTACCTTGCACAGTGAGAGATCGCCTGAACACCTCTTGTTAAAATTTTATTTTTTTAGCCACCCATGTCTTTCAATTCCTAACCGAAAGAAAAAATCCATCCGGAACAACTACCTACTCTCAAATATAAACATTGATTCACACGGAAATCATTTTTTCTCGTGCAGTTTTTCACACCAGCACCTTTTGGATATATTTTCGCGATGAGGTGTATTTTTCCAGTAAAATAATAAAATTGTCTATCGTGAAGTATGATTTTCGAGAAGTTGTTTTCTCTGCTGATAACCATGAGAAATGAAAGTTGAATTATTCGAAGCAGGTCTATGAATAACTTTTTAATATATAGAGATGCCTTAATTGAACAGGTGTTCATAAACATATCTTGTTTACGTTCCGAATCAAATAGAATAGAATATGTAAACATGATACCTAGTAGAAAATTATTTTTACAAAGTTACTATCTATCCGTAATATGGGATGGTTTGGCGAGTAGAGTTTTACTCAACTAACATTTTATGATATACAGGATGCATCAACGATGATGTGTGGGTGGACGATAGCAGTTTCCTCATTTGAGATGGAAAAAACATTTTAAATAATAGTTGCAGAGTGTTATAGAAGCAATGTTTTGGAAACAATCATCAATATTCAGGGTGAGCAATAAACGTATGATTCATCAATGTTGAGTTTTAAAAAATGGAATACATTATAATTTTTAATCGATTGATTTCCATCCAAAGTAGTTCTCAATAATATAAAGTTGTTTGGGTTTATACAAGTGGTTGTCAGATTTATATCAGAAATTGGATTAATTCAACAACCAATATCCGCTTATTTTCATTTCCTATTTGTAATTTTACCGAGTTGTGTTTTTTCTACACAGGGGTAATCAAAACTAACGCATCAGATGCAATTTCCCTCGTATTCAAGTGGATATTCTGAACACTTCCCTACATTTCTTCAGTAGACAAAAAAAAAATTGAAATAAACTATAAATAAATCTCTTCGATAATTGAATGTCAAGTATATTGAGAATTGGATAATCTGATTAATGAAATTTACGACCCGAGATTTTTCACAAGAGAGGTTTCAAGAATTAGGAAGCGTAAAGTACAAGAAGAACCACTTGGCATAAACCCAAAAACCTTATATTTTTGAGGACAACTTTTTTGAAGGAAATCAATGAGATGGATTAGATTAAGGAATGATTGATACACGGTCAAAACTGACAATGCTTTTGAAAGAATGTCATCTTGCAACCATGTACGTACTCAGCGGTGAGCCGATATTATTCAGTTAACATCCTATTCGCAGTAGAAAAAGTTTTGATAATGGCTATATATCCATGACTCCTCTGGTGGATTAGTTTTTCAATCTAGATTAGGCGCCAACCTTAAGATTTATAATTTTTAGAAATCTAATCTACTCACTACGTTCGGATTCATTTTGTCCTCTGGATACTGTTCCAGCCGCAATCTGCTGAGCCTTGTTGTAGTGGACAATTCCAGGCGAGATGAGAATGAAGGCGATCCCATAGAAAAAGACGGTTTTAACTGAGAAATAACCCGGAGAATCATACCAGCCTAGTATTCGGCGCAACTGGGCCGTATGGGCCAAGCCGTTGACGGCCATCAGTGCGGACCCGTATACATGGGTAAATAAGCCAGGCAAGCTTTCTCACACCGCGGCAAACACAAGTAGAAGTGTAGTGACCTTTCGACAGAGCGCTGCTTCTTGATCTTAACCATGTTATCCAAGAATATGTCTGGCGAATGCTCGAAGGCTGACCATTGTAGAGCTGAAGTGGTTATCACATTGTTTTCTGAGCATGATCTGCAACAAAATAATCTCATGAAAATTATCATCTACGTAAGTGAAACTCTTGGCCGATTACCACACATTAATAGTTGAGGTATATGATGTCGAAAAAAAATCTTGCGAAATCTTCGAGAACAGATAAGAATAATTTATCCCTACTAATGATGAGTCACTTTTTATTTTATTTACTTTCAAGATAGAGCTTCCTGAACAATACCAATTATGAGTTCTTAATGAAATCCCCGAAAAGATCATCAGAAATTTCTAAAGCGCGAATGGTTAGTTTTCGATGTTCGCCATGAAAGAAATGAAATTAGTCGCGTCTAAAATGTTTTTGACACTTTTTTTGTTATACAGGGTGTTTATTAAATATGCGGCAAAAAATTAAGGGACTATTCTACGGATATTTTGTCCTTTAATAATTTTCGTAAGGGGCTTTGTTTCGAAGATACGGGGCAAAAAAGAATTTCGACAATGACAATAACGTATCCGAAATAAAAGTATAGCGTACTACCCTGGACCTACCAAGTGATAAAAAATCTAACAAGTCATTATTTTATACTACTTCAGTGGAAGATTTGAGAAATTGGATATTTGTTGGGTGTAACGCAATCAGAAACGATCCTAGCGTTTTTGAAAGACTTCGGATAAGATTGGATTCTCCGAGCGATAGGTAGTCATTTTCAATAGTTCTTGTAGATTAAGAAACATTAAATGTAATCTTTGGTAATAAATTGTTATTGTCGAAATTCTTTTTCGCACCGTATGTTCGAAACAAAGCACCCTATCAAAAAGTCATCAAAGGACAAAATATCCTTAGAATAGTCTAAGGGATAGTCCCTTGAATTTTTGTCTTATGTTTAATAACACCCTGTATAGTAAAGAAGAAAAATCAGCCCCTTAACGTTGTCATAGAACTAGATATTATATTCGGACAAATTTACATGAAAAGGCATCATTTTAAATATATACATTACATATGTAAAATACAATATTGTGACGTCATGAATAGAAAGGAGGGTTTTGTGGTACTTTGTTTGCTGGAACTGATGTTAAATTTCAGCAAAAAGGGGTAGGTACCTCGTCATTATGCCTGGCTGAGTAGCGTGTCTGTATGAGAATTAGATAAATCTGTTAATTGCCAGACTTGATATCACCTGACATGACGCTCTTAGACTTTTTGAGGAGATTTATGAAGTCTATAGTATACGTTACACAACCGCAGACCATTTCAAAATTCATAGACAGATCAAGAGGTGCTTGCAACGAAATTTCTACAGAAGCATTTCATTATTTAAGAAATGCATTTATAAACAAACTTCAGTAGTGTCAGAAAATCACTGAGGAACATTTTGAATATTTATTGAAATGAACTGGAGGGATTTCGTTTCTCGCTGCTTTTCAGGGATTTTATTCTACCACCGTTAAAAAATAAACAAAGCTTAATAAAAAAAGAATCTGCTGAAATGAAACTGGGGAAAGGGGGAAACTGAAAAGTTCATTCCAAGAGTAATTGCGTAACATAAACCATTAAAGAGTCCAATTCGTCAGTGAATAATAGAGTTTTTCAGAAAGAAAGTATCCTATTTCAACCATCTTTCATTCAAAAAAAGACTATATCTAAATTTGAATAAAGCCGAAGGTATCCTACTCAAATAACACTGGACATGCTCGCTGATTACGATTTTGTTGTATAAATATAGAGGGATAGAAAGACAAAACGTATTTTCAGGTGATTTTAAGAATTATCCCCTATCAATTTGAACTTATCTTCACGTTCCGCAGGGCAAAATCTGCTTCCTTCTTCACAAATCAAGCTGTTGAAACATTCGATGTAGTACAAGTGTAGGTGTAGTAAAGTCTATTATTGCAATTCTGCCACTTTTCATGTCTTTCGTCAAAACGGGTGGCAAAGTAGGATTCATTTCGGGACAAGTGTATATCATAGAGCTCTTTAGAAATCGCAAAAAGGTAGACAGAAAGAAATGAAAAATGGGAAATTAAAATGGGAAGCTCATCTGAAACACGTCAGACACTCTAGTCAAAGCGGCATCAACCTCCTGAAGACTCTCTCTAACCATAGATGGGGATCATGAATATCTATCAAAAGTTGATACAGATAAATAGAAGGTACTGTCATTATTTTCATCGAAAGGAAATGAGGTCTACAGGAGTCTAAGAAACCAGCTCCAGATAATATCCTTACGGCCTTTTTTGCAACATAAATATCCTATTTGCGTTTGTACTATTTCACCAGAGAATTGTTCCTAATGAGATGAGAGAATGGACAAAAACGTAATAAGCTGATAATAGCGTCTGTTGAGAGATTATATCTTTCAATTTCCGAAGAACAAATGTGTATTTCGACAGTTTAATGCTAACTTGTTCAATGTGCTCTATCTAACTAGTTCAAATTATCATCTAGATGTATGCCTAAGAGTTTAACACTGTGTCCTTCAACCCAAGAAGTGTTTGATGTAAAAATGATGTGTTGAGTTTTATTTTCGTTCAACATTAGATTATTTCTTTTGAAATGTAACACACAACTTTTTTTTTTAATTCTGCAATTCTTCGTACATTGAAAACCAATTCATGTACATAGTTCTGCAGATCGGATCAGCAGTCACTCCATACAAAATTGAAAGCATCAACACTGTAGGCGTCTATTACCACGAAACTGGCAATATTTTCCTCATTAACGATAAATGACCGTTACTCGTCAACAATACGGGAAGCCTTCGAAAACAACAACAAAATCCTCCAATTTCTAATTAACAACCCTAATTCACGGTCATAGTACGAGTAATTTACGATATGAAATACACGGATTTCAAAGTTTATTCAACTAAAAGTCTAAAAAGTAAAAATGGAAAAATATAATTTCCTATGTTGTACCTAATGTCCTTATAGGACGAAACTGCGGTAACGTTAGTTACAAATACAAGTGGTATCAAAATATAATAAGTTTTATTTCCCAATTTCAATGATTATCTTCCAACACGTTGTAACTGACGGCTACCTCCATCAATTTACAGTCTTAGAAGTCGTTCTAAATAAAATGGTATGAAAGACACTTTGATCGTATAAGCAGTATTTCGCGGTTCGCGTCCGAAAACCTTTCGAGTTTTGGTCACCAATCATTCCGTAAAGTTACCGAACGAGGTACGAAATAACGTCACATGGTGGTTAGATTTGAGGCGCGAGTCCATGTGAGCCAATGGCCCGTAAGTTAACACCATATTTGTTCGGCTCATTGCCAGATGATAAGGTATGCTTCCAAAATCATTTTGATTGAATATAACCATGATAAATATGAAAAAAGTGGGCTGCATTATATTGTTTCCATTTCTCAACAATAACAAAGATGATGGTTCTGTGATGTTCATTCCAATCAATCAGTCGTTGCTGAGACACAGAGATATAATTTTCATCCTAGCAGTCAACGCAAATTCGTTCGATACTTCAGGTTCTATTCACCATGGTCCACTAGCCAACAACAGATCATTCAGTTAATGTCAAAATTCAAAAAGAAACCGTTGCTTCTCACCAAAATTAGCAAAAACCGTTCAATATCTCAAAATCATCAGAACTCGAAGCATTTCTAATGAAATCTATATCGGCTTTCGTCTTCAAAATCTCGTCACAACCACGCCATAAATTTCCACTTTATTATTTTTTACTTTCAATACCATGCAATATTTGACAACAGACACGGCTTGCATTATATTATGTCACTTTCTATAAAACAAAAAAGATGACGATTCTACGATGTTCATGCCAATCACAGACATGAGGACGTGTAACACGGTTAGCGCCGATGTCCACCGGTGGACACTGCCAAATTTCACACCTGGGCCACGCGGTCTGAATTGACATCCCTATAGTGCCCACAAATGTGTGCACACGGCGTTAAATGTGGCAAACCACATACGTACAAATCTGACAACAATATAACGTAAGCTTTGGCATTTAATCGTAACGATATCGTTACGATTAAATGCCAAAGAATAACTATTGTTTTCATATAATTTTGAATATCCTAGAAATTCATAAAAACTATATTTTATCGTTTCATGCATTTTCATCAACCCTGAACAATTATGCTTTTTTATGTTTTCTGTAAACAAAAATATAACTAAGTTGTAATCATATTCACATACTCCACCTTGTGTGACTTTCATAATAAAGGTGCATAATTTCGTGTTTTTTCTTCAATAAATTTGGAAGTAGTAAAAAGTTATTTTCAAAATGTGATATCTAGAAAACGATGAATTTAGGAAATGATATGCTATATCAATTTTGTTCAGAATTTCGAGCAGAATTGAAATATGGAAATATATAGGGCTTTCCCTTGAAGAAAAAGGAATTTCATTTCTTCAAGACTTGTGTCTGATCCTGTATACTAAATTTTTATTAAGTGTGATGGAATTTGAAAAACCCTAAAACATTTGTATGGTAACATTTTTTGCTAGCTATCTTACTTTAAGAGATAAATCGACCGTTTCCATACATATCAGCGACCTTGTATATTGAAAACGGCGAATATGCGCATAAAGAAATGTGAAAAAAAAGGATATAATAACAAATGACAAGGAATAACTGAGAAAAATTGATGATTGTATTATTAGATAAGAGAAAGGTTGTCGCGATTATAAGAGAATTGAGAAAGGCTGGGCAGCATAAAAAGAACGGAAAGATAGAAGAGAGGGGGAAGAACGGAAAAAGAGCGATATGAATGAGATTGCGAAGCCTGTACCAGGACGAGAAGTCGATAGGTCATTGAGGCAGACCAGGGTCAATTATGGAAAACAATAATTCTTTAAAACGTGCCATATTTATATAGCACGTTTTAAAGAAAAAGATGTAAGATCTCCGTAGACGAAGCTATGAATTTGGAAATTGACATTGATATTAATGAATTGATAAATCTTAATGATGAAAATCATATTACTACCTTTAATTCAATTATGTCTGATATATAGATTACATATAATAATTCGAAGTACCTTCATCGAATCAATTCAAAACAATGTAAGCACTTGATAATAACTAATAATGATGCCTTTTGATTAAATTCACAACTATTAATTTTGGTTTCTGGAGTAGGTAAGTGAATATCTTCCTAAAATGATTCAACACGCGAAAGAAAACGCAATTGCAACCTTTCCTCATTACGCATGTCGCATCGGTTCGTCAGGCCGCTTGCATTCATTTTTTTTTATAGTTTTGATTTTGCGATAACTCCTAAGATATTATTTTGATTTAAATTGTGGAAAAAGCCATTCTAATGTGCATGATAGACAAGTAACTTAAACAGTTTCCCAGTTACCACATTATATGTGACCATTATTTTCAACACTGAACACGGACGTTAAAATGTAGTGAACTGTTTTATTATATCATAAAGTAATTAGGTGGTGTTTTTCTATGGAAGATCGCAGAGTAGCATCACAGTACACCCCAATTCACACAAATAATAATCAATAATGTGTACACAGATAGGGCGGGGATACTTTGTTCTATAATATTTATTTGAAGACATCAGCAGGATACGGATAAGAAAAGAAGAAAACGACCGAAAATAATAATTTCATAGTTATCTTACGAAAACCAAAATTTGAATAGAAAATTTAAACTGAAGGTATTTTTTTTTCAAATCATGGATATTAGATTTTTAGGGCCAAGATTTCGTCTGCAACTGCGGTAGATAATAATAAAGTCGACGTAATGGTCTAGTTGTCCTAACAACTCACTAGATTGCGTTCGTTCCCTTATCGTCTATTGCAGTTGTACACGAAACTTGTGTATAAACATTTACAGGCCAGGACTAACGAATCCGGAAACTAGCTTCGATATAAGTATATCCTTCCGTGAAACTTCACACTCTTCAATCTTACTTTCAACTAGAGAGAATGGATTTCAAGAACTAAGAGGATAAATGTGATTACACTGAGGCCTCAGTCTGTCCCTGGCAGGATCTGCATTCAACAGAAAAAAATTGTAAAACACGTGCGACCAAACTCTGCATCAATCTAATATCCAACGATATCGATGTGTCACTATAAATAATTATTTATAATTAGTTGGGACAACCAAAACGTAATAACTAACTTGTTTACTTCCACACATGTTTACTCCTCACACTCTGGTCGCTTTCAATGATTATAATTGAAAAATGTTCGTACTAATAAACTTTACCCACGACTCGTTTCACTACACAGTAGCTTCTTCAGTTGAAGTGGTACATCAAACTACCATGCATTTTATGCAGAACTCAATTAGTTGATAATGGGAATTTTAGGTAATCAGGTAGATTTTGAACAATAAGTGGTTATAACGATAATTTCTCGGACTTTTATGAAAACGAATTTACTAATTTAAAAGAAAATTTGAATGTTTGCGTTTATTGATTTCCAAAGTTTCCAGTAGATTCAATTTCTGTTCTTCATTTTCTGTATTCACTATGTCGTAGACCAGAGGTGTCAAACTCAATTCTGCAGACGGCCATATATTAAATTTAGAATGGTCAATTCTCGACAAGGTTCAAAAAAGAAGTTCAAAGTATTGAAATATCACTAACAACCGAACCAAATATCGTTAGTAAGTGCCGTTCAACTCCAAAGTTCTTTCAATGAACCAACTGAGAAAACTTTCTATAGTTTTGCTAACAAGAATATGTTCGGATTGTGAGCTGATTCGTCGAAACAAAAATCAACTTAATTTTTTTGTACTACAAAAATAGGTAGATACCTGTTGAATATCCTTTTGACATACGAGTATATCGCGAAGAGTAAAAACTTCAACAGGTAGAATTTAACAATTATACATTATGACACATAAATGATTGATAATGTTTAACAAACATATTTCAAATTTCTTTGTCGTTTTTCATTTGACTAGCATTAATGAAACTAATAAAATTTATAAAAACATAATATATTTTTTTAAATTATCCCTTGCACTCCTTTGTTACAGAAACGTGATACATTTTCTCAATATGTATGTCTCAAATTATTCTCTATAGTTGAAAACATTTTTATTATCGATGTCGGAAAATGGTACTTAATAAAAAAAAATGTAATCGTGTCAAACTTGTATAACACATCAAATTTGAAGAAAAATCATATACGGAGAATCACAAAGTAGAAATAGATGCAACAGTAAACTTTTCTTTTTCTGTTGAATACAAAAAAAAACGTTATTTACGAAAATTGTTTAGATTAACAATATTCACCTGAATAAGAATTCGTTCTCATTATTTTATTTTCTTGAACGTATTTTCAACAACCTTCTTCTTTTAATTTGACTAGTATTTTCTTCTATTGCTAACAAATGTCTCATTTAGGGTGTCTGTTGTATTCAAATATATGATAATTTTCTAATTTCTATAAATTGATGGATGTAGCCGTTAACTGCGTGTTAAGAAATCATAATGAAGAAAAGAGAAATGAAACTTTCTATGTTTTTTACCACTTTTATTTGTAACTTTATTTCAAATTTATACAATAAACTTTATTGTATAAGTTTGAAAATGTCCGTATAGGACGAAACTGCAGTAACGTTAGTTACAAATAAAAGTGGTAAAAAACATAGAAAAATTCATTTCTCTTTTCTTCTTTATAATTTCTAATGGAAATAATTTCAATTTTATCTGCAATATTCAATTTTACCACCAAGAGCGGTAAATATCAGAAATTCGCGACGGACTGTGGCTGCTCATCGTTTTGAGGTTCAACCCGATACACCTCGAACTTCACTGTTTAAGAACTCTCTCATCTGAAGAACTACGTTTAGGTGGAATTAACTTCCTGAGAACGTTTTTCCGAACAGATTTATTCGTCAGCGATTCAAATCCAATCAGAATCTCAACTTTCGCACAGGCACCGCTCTGAGAGCGCCTTGAGGATTTTCCTCTTTTAAAAAAAAAGACGTGAAAAAACAGCAGTCGCCTACCATATTTTACAACAAAACCATTCCATAGACTTCAGTTTTTGATTTGATTTCATTTCAGTACAAACTGAATTATATCTATATGATGGAATTGGCCGATACTTGATGAAAATTCATAACTAACGTATTTAAAAGATTTTCATCAAAAAATTTTACAAAAACGCAACACGTGTTTCGCAATACAATGGCTTCTTCGGGCGTGTCTTATACCTTACTAATTCAAATTATAATTACTTTTACTACCTTCTTGATGACTATTCCACATACTACAGGAACAAAATCATTTAATTGAACATGTGATAAAGTAAAACTAATTGAGTTTGCATATCAATATTGTGATATTCACAATCAGAAAACTAGGTAATTCAACAAAGGAGAGTTATTCAATTTTATTTGGCCATTGAGTAAATGTTCCGAATTATTGAATCTACTGATTTCTAACATAGAAAATAGCAGAAATTACTCATTCATAGAAATCTACAATGACTCATATTTCACCTTGATTGACTTGAAAAATTCAATTTACTCAGTCCTTTTGATCCATGCGGAGAGAAAACCGACAGAAAATAGAAGTAATTTGAAAGCTAGACGGCAATGAATTCATATTCGAGTGATTATTGAATGAATGGATGGCCGAAGCTTGACGAAAATCCATATTAAAAGTTACTAGTATTGTTTACTGTGAGATTTTCAATATAATTCTAAGAGCAGGACATTACCTAACTTTTTCGAATCGTTTTGATGCAACTCGCATAGTATTGGTCTGATAATGCTAGAAAGTCAAAATTCTTAGGATATATCAATCGCGTACCAATTGAACATTTTAAAATTCAAGTTTCAAATGTATATCCCTCATACTAATTTCATTAATATCTAAAAAACCTAGATTAATGATCATAATGATATGAAAGGCAATTTCCTCCAATCCTTTAAAATAGGGGGTTTGAAAGTTTATATGGAACTTCTGTACATTTTCAATCTAGATAGATACAAAGTTAATTTCCATGTCACCCCTCAAGTCCTTATATTAGTGAATAAAGGTTTGTATATGACAAGTTGAATGCTTGTTATTCATGCTGAGATCGTTGAACAGTGCTGCAAGTAACTTAGAAAAAAAGTTATAGTTTTCGGGTGAAACTTTCCCAAATGATATTTTTCCAAGCTTAAAAATATAAGGGTAGTTAACTCTCGCATTAATTGCTAATTTTTTATTCTTCCTTTATGATGGAAGGCTTTTTTTCGAACTTGATGTGTGTTATCGACATTTGATAAGATACATAACTCTTCTTAATCGGTAACATTTTCTGAATGAAAAAATCAGTTATAGGAAATAATTTGGGATACACTGTATAACTGCAAAATATCAAATTTATAGTTCTATGTAAGAAATTGGTTAGAGGTAAATACAATTTTTGAAAAATATTCTTCGAACTTATGTTCCTGAAATCATACATAGAAAGAACTAGTTTCCGGATTTGTTAGTCCGGATTTGTCTGATTATACTTTGGGAAATGTTGCAATGAAAATTTACTATATTTCAAGTTTGACTGTTGGTCAAGGTTTTTCCATAGCACGGTTCATCAATGGAGTATTTTTTTTTCGTTTTTTCTCACCTCGCTATAATACGGTTTGAGGGTGACTAGATACAATGCAGATTGAGGGGATCTCATGTTATTGAATGTTTACCTGTACTTTCGAGCGGTCCACAGGGTAACACTTATCAATGGACTGGCACAAAGGGAATTAAAAACTTCTCAGTACGGCTTTGTTGCATAACTTGTTCAGAAAAAATCAATTACGTATGCATAACAAAACGCTCATATTTAATATTATGGTTTCACAGTCGTTTTTACTCTCCCACGGTGGATCTTGGAAATTGTACTGCAAGTCAAGTTTTGACTCTGAAACCATTGCAAAACTTTCCACCCTCTAGAAACATGCTTTCAATTTCCTATCGATGGTTCACTTGTTTGGAAGAAATCGAGCTTTGACATACCAAAGATACGTTTTCCGAAAAACCCAGAACATGAAAGGTTATACTTGTAAACCCTACAGTATAAATCAATGCTGGAAATTGTATTCTCCATTCCATAATACAGATTAGGTCTTTAGGTGCAGTGTCATACACTTCGTTTTGTACGTGTCCCAATGAAAATTCAACGAGGAGGCCCCTTCGATTGTACCCCTTCGTCCTATCCAAGAACCTCGAAACCTGTCACACATTTTGCTAGTTTGGAGAAGCACCGTCGTGTGAAACATAATTTTCCCTTCAGGGTTTGCACCAGTAACTCTAGTGTTAAATTTCTAGGAAGAAATGAAGACTCAGAACGGAATTATCATGAATACCATCTCATATGTTTAACTTTTGAGAATTTTGTATATGTTCTAAACAACCCTGGATATGGTACGGATCCAGTAACGGCAGCTGTAGTGAAATTGGAAAAATTGAATTCTTACCATAACTGTTCTTTCATTATACATATTTTAAAACGTATATCATAGTCCTCTACTATGTCTGTTAGTTACTATTAAAAGTATTGTTATTGATACCTACACCATTAAAAAAAACAACACTTTTTTTCAAGGACAAAACACAAGCACTACAGGAAAATCCTTAAGGCACTCTCAGAGCAGTCAATGTGGGAAAGTAGCGATTTTCATTGGATTTGAATCTAAAGAAGTTTATTCCACATAAACGCAGTTCTCCAGATGAAAGATTGAACAGTGAAGTTCAAGGTTTACAGAGTTGAATCTCAAATCGATGAGCAGCCACAGTCCTTCGCGTATTTTTGATATGTACCGCTCTTGGTGGAATCAAGTCCAAGTGCCAAGTCACTCGAACACTTCCTGTGAAAGTATCTATAGAAAAGAGACAACTCTCCAACTTACTTTCCAGGCTATCAAGGTTGCACGTGATGTTCGCGTCTCCAATCAGACGGATGGCTCTTTCCTGGATGAAATCCAGCAACTTCAGGGTATGTTTGGGGACAGAGCTCCATATATGAGAACAATAGTCCAAAACAGAACTGATCTGAGCTTTATAAAGATTCATAAGTTGCTGAGGTGTGTGTACAGTTTTCTGGTTCGGAACAGTGTTATAAGCTTTTGAGAAGCAGCGTTTGCAATTCCAGCGACATTTGTTCCAAGACATATTGGTGTCCACTTTGATCCCCAACAAACTTATCGAAGCTGAAAGCGGAATTGTCTGAAATTACATTATTATATCCGGTTCGGAGACATTTATCTTCTTGGAGTAAACCGATGCCTGGGTTTTTGTGGCATTGAATAGAACCTGGTTACTTTCACCCCAATTTAAAATCACTTCTAGATCCTCATTAAGATATGTAACCTTCTACTGCCGGTGAAGATGTGTCTCTGTAGCCGATGTTCTGGAATCCAAATGGAATGACGAGACAAGTGTGATGTCGTCAGCAAAGCAATATGGATCCCTGGGGAACACCAGCATTGCTAGTAAGAGTATTCGAGAGATATCCATCGACGGCTACTTGCAAGAAACGTTATTTCAGGAAGCTGAAGAGCAATACACAAAAATGATCCGATATGCCATACACGGTCAAAGGTCTTAGAAATATCACGGGCCACAGTTCTTGATGCTCCATGTTTGTTGATAGCCTTATTCCAAATATGGGTGACATACGATAGAAGGTCGCCTGTTATATCTGTTTCCGAAAGCCATATTGATGATCGCTCAAGATGTTGAAGCCTTTCAAATATTTGAGGATATGGTGCTTGAGGTGCTTGAAAATCACACATTAAATAGGAAAGTACCGTTTCCCATCGCTCGTTTACTCATATTTTGGCGAAACTTCATCCGACGATAAATGTTATATATTATACTGAACTACAAGAGATACGTCGAAGCTCAAATTGGGGCAATTGTGCTTTTTAAAATTCCATTCCGAGTATTTCCGGAAATATCCGGAAACAACTGAAAATCGGAATTTCGATTGCGATTGGAGCTGTATTCACAATCTCCAGTCAAAATATCAATTCGATATACGTATTGAGTTGTTGATGAGTGTGAGTGTATATAATGTTATTCCATGAAGCTAATGTTACAATTTTTGTATGGATGAATTATTTTACCTATTTGTATTGACCAATCTCAATATTTATGGCTAAAAAGGTAACAACCGAAATGAATAGGGTAGTTCAGTCGAATCTAATTTTGTTAGGAAAATTTCCATCTTCATATAAAAACTGTAGAAACCTTCCAAAAATTAATCTCTTTTAAATGTATCCCTTCCAATTAAATTTGGTTGATTTTTTATATATTTTGCCTGTCCTCCAGAATACAATGATGAAAACTTCTAATCGGTAGCATTTACCGTTATCAAGATACACGACTTCAAAAATGCGCATTTGTCGAAAGTTAGTGTGATGTTACAAGATATGTAGTCAAATGATTTTAATTGAAATTTTGTTCTGAGCTGCGAAATAAAAGTAAAGCGATATATTTGAGTGTATTGGTATTTGAAGGTAATAAATAAAGTTATGTTCACTCTGTCCAATAATTGGCATAAATGCATTTATTTTATCAATTCATTGAAATAAATGTGATGTATTTATATTCAAATGATCCTAGTATCAAAAACAAAATCATTTCACAAACTTATTTTTTTCTCCAAGATGATTGCGAGGCATAGTTTTCTTTTTTGGTAATCGTCACAAATAATTTCTTTGGTGCGTACCTATCGATATATTAGTTATTTGGGACTGTTTTATCCTCTAAACTTCCACAACATAGGTAGATAATTAAAAACAACCAAAAAATAATTGATCTTTCACACCGCATACACAGAAACGTCAGAAGCAAATATAGATTGCGCTGGTTTCACATTTCGTAGATCTGGTGACGCCACGTCTCCTTTCGGTGAACCGCTTCTTACGTGCCGATTTCTTTTTTGGAATAAAAAGTAAAAACGACTACTGTTATCTACTTCAATTTGGAAGGTAAACGTCATCTTTCTCAACAGACCGGTAAGTGAACATGACACAAAAAACAAAAATCGGAGGATATTTACATTCAGTAAATTAATGGATGTAGCAGTTACTACGTGGTAGTTTAGTGAATTAGTTTGAAAATGTCCTTATAGGAAAACTGCAGTAACATTAGTTACAAATCAAACAGGTAAAAAAAATAGAAATTTTTATTTTTCATGATTTCCACTTAGTGCAATCTCATAGATACCTTTGACGCCACTCTGGTATTCGATTTCGTATTACACCGCAAAGAACTGAATCATTTTGTTAAAATAAGAACTCAAGGGAATTCAAGATTCTTCCGTATACCACTGATACATATCATTTAAGCTGACTCAAACACTGAAGATTTATACTAA